>JAKSZP010000528.1:0-63987 GCA_022478985.1 Massospora cicadina
GATGGAGAATCATCTCCCAGATAACTAACAAAACGCATTGCCTCCTTAAATGGACATCATACAGGTCTAATTGGACAAGTTGTGATAGCCAACTCCATGACATTATCAATCATCTGGTTTACGGCCATGAAATTGCTTTCTCACCGTCCCTTTTTAATATAATATACGCCTTAATACATGGATGGCTTTGGTCTAGCCATAAAGCCCCTGTGCGCCTTGAAGCCCTATTTGGCCCTAGGAGGATTGGAGTATGAAGCTAAAAATTATGTAGTTCAAGTGACCCATATGCTATGATCTTGGATAGCTCAGGTGACTAGTCCAGACCTTCCAGGTATACATTGGGCTAGAGCAGCAAGATCTGATTTTACATAGCACTCCAATTAAGAAACCCCAGATTATCCAAACACGTTGATTAAGTATCTGGCGTCTCACCCAACGGCTGCAGGACCACATGGCACTTCTGTAAGCCTTAAATGAATACTTCTAGCCATGAGAAGAGCAGAGTGGAAGATCCACATATGTGTCCAGATCACTCACCAAGGACGCCCAAGGCTAAATCACAGACAGGAAGTTAATGGTCAAATAGTCACAGATAACATAATAAACCAAAATTCGAGCACTTTTTCCAGGATTGCTTACCCAGATAATATAGATATACCATACAGTATGGAGACCCAAAGAATGGTCTGGAGATACACACATCAATCACCACTATGACTCAGGATATGGGAAAATGTATGAAAATGCATGAGAAGAGTATAATGTACAGCAGAACGATTGAACGCTGCCTACTCTTCATACACAATATGTGGCCAATATGAAATCTTATTACACCGTCTAAAACAATGTCCAACATCAGTAGCTATCTAGAAAGAGACCATGCGCCTATTCTGGCATGACAATGGACAATAATTTAATTTGGCTAGTAATATGTTCTCTCTCAACATGGAATCACCTATCCATCCCTACTGGCATTAATAGTAGCAATAACACTGTGGACAATCCATATGATAATACTGAGTAATTCACAAGAGCAACTCCTAACATCCAAAGAGCCATCAATCGTTTTCACTACCATATATTGGAACATTTTCAAGCATGGTTGTTTGGAAACATGATCCCACGCAACAGAAGGACAATCAATTCATGGTTTCTCATATGGCTCCTAAATATTGACTAATTCCTTCACTTATGCTGCATCCAAGGATAAGTCAGCATAAACCCTCTTTCTTCCTAAACTTGGTTGTCCTGGACACAACAAGAGGGGCTATGAAACTTCTGGGGTGTCCTTAATTATTCAGAGTTAATTATTATTTTATCCTCACTATATCAGAAGTGTACGTCCCCTAGTCGACCTTCCCCTAATAAATAATTAAAGAATCTTTGTTTATACTATTGGTTAATCTCCGAAGACTCTTTGTGATGACAAGGAAGAAGAACATCTGAACCTTACCTTAGGTTAAGGTTTATCATATGGAATAGGGAAGAAGTCCCTACCATTTCCAACAGAAATCAATATTGGGACAAGCACCAGCTGGCGTTGGACCTAATCATTATCTTGGCTATCAGCTCAACTAGAGTAGTATTTATACTACTTTTTCTCATTATATCATTCTCTCAACAAGTCAAACAACGCACATACAAGGAACTTGTGCAGTTGGACAAGTGAGCTGAAGTTAGTATTATTCAGAACAAGGAAGCAAATCTTGAACTTATTTTTGGAACTCAATTGAGGGAACAAGCTCCCATAGTTTTACCAGTCACTGACCAAGCTGACTCCTTTAATTTGATCTTAGTCAGCTGAGAAGTGAATGAATCAACCACTGCGCCTTTGAAAAATCCGGAGCTCCATTTCTCAGTTCCTTTAAATATGGGCCAGTTATTGGATCAGATAGCTCACCTTGAAGGCTTTAATAATGCCAATCAAGAACGGACTGTTACCCTTCCGTTTGATGAGTCAGCAGAATATGCCAATCTCTTGGTTAGTATAGAAAATTTGCAACATTCAAATAAGGTGCTTCTTTGAGAATGAGCTGCCTTAGTAAGTTAACTAGATGATACCTCTCGTCAAGCTCGTGGCAGAAGTTGCCAGAGTTCCAGGTCTGGAACTCTTGAAGATGTGGTTGACCATCTTCAAAAAGCTTGAGCGAAAACTGGCTGCAGAGAGGACTTATGCTAGGATTTACAAAGAGAGGTTGATGAGCTTATACAGGATGCCAAGGAAGGGCGCTGTCAGTTTGGATCAGTTAAAGCAGAATTAATTGTATAGGAGTTGTTTGCTGACCAGGTGGGTGAAGGGTATTAGGTTGCAGATAGTCTCATTTCTGGGGACAAACTTTATGGGTCTGTGATTGAGCTACACCCGGTTGTCACCATTATTCCATCCAAAGAGGCCACCACTTCTCAAAGGACTACAGCGGCAACAAGTTTGATCCACGCCCCTTCTATTTCCGTCTTGTGTGGGTACATTCTCCAGGCCGTAGACTTCCCAATTCGCTCCCAGAAACTGCAGCTGAGATTTTGAAAAGAATGTGCGCATTATAGTTGCCTTCATTTAATTGGGGATGCAATAATCACGGTTCTTTAGTCAGTTTGAATTTTCTGTTGAAGGTTTTTAGATCACCAAAAGGCGAAGCTGCTAATTTCCACCCTGGATATAAAAGCACTAACCTGGTAACCTGTAAACTGGTGGATAGCTTCGTGACCTACAAGATTAAGGATATGGTGCTACGCTTGTTCATTGGGGTAGAAAAAATGGCGCAACAAATTCAGACTTTATGACTATTAGTTAAATGGAATGAAACCCTTTCAGCATTTTCTGACCGCTTCACCTTGAAATGCATGTGCTAGTAGGGGCAGGAACACTGTTAGAAGAAGATGTCATAGTGCTATGAATACCACTGTGAAACATCATTGGGATCTCTACAACATGATCGCTTTAGTTCTTCAGGGGGTATCCCCCTACTGCAAATTTTTAAATACCTGCGGTGATTGAGCCAAATCAAACACTCAACGGGGACCAAAAACCATCCATGACTGTTGCTGGAGATTCATATGCACATGGCCAGCAGTGGCTGACTTATACTCTGCCAGCATTTTTTCAGCTAAGCTACAGTCTGTCAACCAACCTGCAACCAACTTATGATCATTCAGTACATCCCTGGCCGCAATTTAACGCTTTGCCCCTCCCCCATCAGCTTATAACTCTTGGGCCAGGTTTGATGAAATTTGGAAATGTGATCCTTCTGGATTAACTTGCTTTGATTGAAGTCATCAAGGTCATTATGCGGCAAGCTGAACTACAAAGCAGAGTTTAAATGCAGTACTGCCAAATTTGGACAAGCAGAGAAAAGAATAAGTGGTTTAGAGATGGGACCCTCTACTTTTACTTCAAAAAATTTATTTGTCCCATCAGTTCATGATGAGTTGACCTATGTCCGTACTCATGACTCTACTGACTATTTCATTACCAACAAAACTCTAATAATGTAAATGTGGCAACCTGCTCTCAAACCAAGCAAGGCATTGTGGAAGAAATCTGATAAGAGAATCAGAAACCATACTCCTGTCAAGACCTGGGTTGTAACTCAGCAGACGAACCCCAACCCTCAAGGGATGTGGCCCTGTTGGAGAGTGTGAACGTCACCATCTTAGTGGAGCGGATTGTAAAGGAGTACCCGCAGGAAGATTCCAGTAAAACGCACTTTCTAAATAAAAAAATTCCCTGGGTGTCTAAGTATTAAACAGCCATGTTTCTTCTTATTCCAAATGTCCTTACTGTGAAATTTTTGTGGAAAACCTTAAAATTCGTGCTATCATTGACACCAGCACCTGTTTAACATAGTATCATTAAGGCTGTTAGCTAAGATACCATTAGAAACCCAACGTGGACACTGGGTGGTATATGAGACTGCGGAGGTGGAAAATGCCATATTGGAGGGAGCATACAGTACACTGTCTCTTCATTTCAGGTCAATCACTGTTCCCATATGTTAATTTTTAAGGATCGCTCACTTGATAAATATGATTTTGAATGCTTAGTTGAGATGAAGTTTAACCAAATGATCCTCAATATTACCAGTGGCTTACAGTATTTTCACCATTTGGAAACTCACTAAGCATATTTAAATAGCCTTGACTCTTCTGGTCGATTTTGGGCTTAATTTTCCCTCTGTAATTGGGAACTTTAACTGAGGCAGGAAATTTACAAGCTGTGGATCCTGAGAACTCAGCTTGCTGACACTCTCCAAAAGAGACTTACCTTAAAAACCAAAAAGAAGATTAAATATAATAGATTTTTTTAATAGACTGTATTATTTGATATTTATTCATTAGGCCAGGCGCCATTATTTATACCTCTAGGGCATCTCCTGGCCACATTCAAGCACGCAATCTCAACATATTGTTTTCCACCTCAGTTTGGCCCTTGAACTGATATGATTGAGACTCATTGCTAGGTTTGTTGGTGGCAAAACTAATCTCATATTTGGGAGTACTTCAGGGACAAAATTGCAACAACAAGCATGCAAAATTGTCCTAGGAACATCTCAAAATGAAGTGTAACTTTCTGATAAAATATTACAGAAAAAGAAGAAACAAATTTTGATCACCTACTATAGCTTCACTCTAATATCTTTCCACTCGGCGTAACTTTCCAAGCAAAATTACACAAATTTATAAAACAAATCGAATTCACCCATAGTAGTTTTGCTCCAATGTCCTCAGATTCTCCGCTGGCTGCTCCAGCATGGGGCAGCGGCAAAACTCCCCCCACCAGTTTCCGTCTGGCAGGAAAAATGCGGTTATGACTGGTTCACCCAATCATTCCAAACCTATGGCTGATTCATTCCACCCAAGGACCTGGACGCCCACCTTGCTCATACCCAAGCGATACCACTCTGCCCCCTAGTGCTCCCCTGGAGCAACATGCACTACGGCCTAAGGGTCAAATATGGGAAACTATTCCCATACCACAACCAAGCCATTATCAAAATGGCACAGGCGGTGATGACACCCGCCAGTTTTATTGATGTCCACCCCTACAAGGGGTATTTCAACCTCAGCTTCACCTGCGAAGCTGATGCTGCCACTTCAGCAACTGTGCCCCTGGTATTCCAGGGCACCCTTCTCCCCACAACTCAGACTTGGCTCCCAGCGGACACCACTTTGGTGGTCCAGTTTGCTGGCCTTCCCACCCACCTCCCCCTGAAGTTCTCCACCAGGAGCTGATGGACGGTTTGGCAGCCTATGGCTCCAACCCCATCTTACAATTGTTGTCCCAAATGGGACCACACAACTTGCTGGGCCTCGGACATATGCCACAATAAGCCCTGAATTTAATAAAATTGTGGTGGTAATTCCACCACGCACCAATATCCCCTCAGCGCCTGACCATCCGTTTTGGGCCCATGTCAAGGGTGGGCGGACGATCTATCCATCATGTTTTGAGTTAGACCACTCAAAAAGCAAGTACCCCTACTCAACCACTTCAGATGGATTGGACGACTCATCCACTGACCTCCAATCTGCTGCCCACCCTGTACAATTTCAGGCATGGAGCACAATCCTACCTCCTCCACCCCCAAAGACTGCTGCTGCAGCTACTCCTTCAGCCACCAATCAGCATCCTCCTCACCCCAATGCCATAAATAATTCCTCCAATCAAGCATAGGATTGGATCCCAGTTTGATCCCATGCTTCTGCAAATGGATTAAACCTCAACTGTACGCTGATTCCCCAATCCAATTCAACCAAAACCCCTGGGAATTATTGGATGAAATTGACGAATCAGGTAAGTTCATTGAAGAACCATCTCTGCAAATTGAGCGGTTTGTTAATGCAGAATGGGATGCCAAATACCCCCTTGACTTTATACCCCACAGCCAAACGCCAAATCATTTCGCAGTGATCACCAGCTTGCAGTTAAAGCAGCTGCAACACCAGATTGTTGTCCCCTGCGTAAAGCTGTCACTAAATCAGTAGTGATACTTAAAGGAGGAATTCCACCTCCTGTTATCCCCGCAATCTTAACCCCAAAAAGCAAAATATTGGTGAACAAGTATTACAAAAACGCAAACAATGCTATCCAGAACGTGGCAACTATAGCAAAGAATCCAAAAGCAAAATAACCTGAACCAACATTGCCACGTTCATTCAACTCCCAGATTCCCAACTTAAATCTGGAAAAGGCTTTAACCGAATATCTCAGTGCCATTTACCTAGCTGGCAATTTCCATGAAATTCCAATTATTAGAGATATCGAACCACATACCACAGATGCCCCAACGCCATTACTGACAGCCGTGACATGCACTTTACTATGGGAGGAAGAAGCTGCCGCTGAAGAGGCTGCTGAAGATGAGCCCCCCGACCCCTCCTCCCCTTCTGCCATGGAGGGATAAGCGGCTTCCGCTGCACACCTGATTGGTCAGTTTTTGAAGCGTTTCACTCAATCTGCTCATTAGGGCGTTTTTTTGAACTAAAAAGGTACATATTTTGATATATTTTTAGCTTCAGTAATGTCCGTCCCCTGGTCAGCTTGCCTCAAATAAATAACATCTCAAAATGAGTTTTGTCATACTGATGACAAAATACAAATTTAGGAAATTTTGGCATCAATCTAAGAAAATGATGTACCCTTAATTGGGACGTTGGCAGGCCTCTTGATAGCACTAGGTACTACCATTTGGGCGGTCCATGTGCAAGTGCTATGTGATGATTATGCATATTGACATACAAAATTTGCCATAGGTGGGAAATTATTTTAGGACCAGCTCAATTTATGTTTTCATCATACAGCTGACAGAAATGACTCCCTAGTTGGGATGTCAACTGGCCCTCTTGATAGCACTAGGTACTCTCATTTGGGTGGTCCATGTGAAAGTGCTATCGTGCCAATTACTTGTACTGACATACAAAATTTGCCCTAGGGCACAAAAAGGATTACATTTTTTTTATCTATCTGTTCATGAGATATGTAGACGTTTTCTTCAGGTTGATTACAAACAATTTTTCATTTTGAATATTTGATATTGGTCCCAATTAGTTAAGACTAGATGCCAAGATTTTGTGCAGCAATAATCAGCCCAACTGTGTGAGTGTATTTGGCCTGAGCTTCCAATAGAATAAATAGATTGAATTGACGTTGAGTTAATCAGCCCAAGCCATATAGTTGCAGTGAATATTAGTTCAATGTGCAAGTGTATTTGGCCTGAGCTTTTGATAATAGAATTAAATTCAAGCTGTGATAATCAGCCCAAGCCATGTTATTGCAATAGGCTTTAATTAGAGTAAAAGCTCGAGCATTAGGAGATTATTTTACCTGACCTGTTGGTTGTCAAAGGGTTTATCTTTAAATCAACCACCAGAATCTAAAATTTTCTCCTACTTGACTTAAACATAAGCCCTATGGTTTCTAATTAGCCTTCATTGAGCTTTGTCATTTATATTTCAGCCTGAACTGCAAATGAGTCTGTAGTTATATCCTCTCCTCATCCCCAAGTGTGAACTAAAGTTTTGATTAGGTGTGATGTATATATATTTTTATTTAATTTTATATGTTTTTTATTTTATTGCTTTATTATTTTTTCTTTTCTTCTTTTTTACTATAATTTATTTTATATTGCAATGCTAATATTTTATATGTTTTTTAATCAGCCAAGTTGCACACCAATGCCCTGAACTGAGATAGTAAATAGAAAAGGCAGTCCATGGAGTCATTGGCCTATCATACGCCGTTCATGGAGGTTTTTCAGTTTTATATCCTTTTCCATTCATTCGATTTCCTTAATTGGTGCAGTATCATCCCCAGGTCAGCCCACCTCATATAAAATTTAAATTTTTTTAATTAGCCAAGCTTTTGAACCTTTTTATAAACTTTAAGTGGACACAGTTGTATATAAAATCAGCCCTAACTTCTCTGTTAACATGTGTTATTTTCTCCATGATGGTCAAGGTATGCAAATCAGCCATTATAACAACATTGTTAAGGCTGATTAGGTCTTCAATGTTTTAGTTCATAGTATCAAGCTTAATCCAAGCATAATTTTTAAAGTCATCATACTTTGGATTTAAGTTTAGGTAATTTCTTCAGCCCAAAGTGGCATGTTCAGTGAGTCATTTTGTGCTTTCATATGTAATGTCAATCAGGCTTTTTGTATCCAAATGATCTCCCCCACTGTGATAAGATCCAGGGATTATAGGGTACCTGCATCAGAACTAGTTATATTTTATTGTCATGATCTTGTCTGGCTGAATATTCCATGAACTAGTTATGTAAATCCATATCAGGAATTGTCACCAATTTTGAGTGAGCACCAATTGTTAAATCTGAGGACTTCTTGATCTCTCTCTCTGCTTGGCATAACTTTCTGAGTAAATTATTTCAGTAAATTAAAAGCAAACACTTAATCACACACTGAAGTCTTGCTTAATGTCATCAGATCCCCCGCCAACTGTCCCAGCATGGGGCAGCAGCAAAACTCCCCTCCATTTTCCATCTGACAGGAAAACGCGCTCAGACTGGCTCTCCCAGTCATTCCAAACCCTTGGGAAAATTCACTCCTCCCAAGGATTCCGATGCCCATCTCACCCAAACCCAAGCGGTGCCCTGCTGCCCCCTGGTGTTCCCCCATAGCAATATGCATTTGGCCTTATGGTCAAATATGGGAAATTCTTCCCCTATAACGACCAAGCCATTATCAAAATGGCTCAGGTGGTGATGACACCAGCCTGTTTTATTGACTTCCGCCCCTATAAGGGGTACTTTGATCTCAGCTTCCCCTGTGAAGCTGATGCAGCCACTTCAGCAACAGTGCCACTAATATTCAATAATATTCCCCTTCCAACAACTCAGACCCAGCTCCCAACGGACACCACCTTGGTGGTCCAGTTCGCTGGTTTACCCACCCACCTCCCCCCAAAGTGCTCCACCAGGAGCTGATGGAAGGTCTGGCAGCCTACAGCGCCAACCCCATCTTACAATTTGTGGTCCCAAATGGGGCCATACATCTCGCTGGGCCTTGGGCGTATGCCACAATCAGCCCTGAATTTATGAAAATTTCTTTGGCAATTCCCCCTCATGCCACCATCCCATCTGCCCCTGACCATCCGTTATGGGCCCGCGTTGAGGGTGGATGGACGATTTGTCCATCGTGTTTTGAGTTAGATCACTCAAAATGCAAATGCCCATACACATAAACTCCCATCAACGCTGAAAGTTTGCCCAACGCCCACCAATCTGCCGCCTACCCCGCGCCAACTCTGACATGGGGTACAATCCTACCTTCCCCTCCTCCAATGCCTGATGCTGCAACTGCACCTACAGCCACCAATCAGCACCCACCTTGCCCCAATGCCATAAATACTATATCCAACCAAACATCAGATTGGATCCTAGTACAATCCCATGCATCTTTAAATGAATTGAAAAAACCTCAACTTTAAGCTGTTTCCCCAATCCAATTCAACCAAAATCCATGGGAATTATTGTATGAGATTGACGAATCAGGTAACGTCATTGAAGAACCGATGCTGCAACTCAAGTGGCTCTGTAATGCAGAATGGGATGCAAAATTCCCGCCTCAGAAATATGTCCCACAACCTAAACCAAACTGTTCTACACCAACCACCAGCTTGCAGTAGAAGCAGCCGCCACACCAGATTGCCATCCGCTTCACAAAGCTACCGCCAAATCTGTGGCTGTGCTCACAGGAGGAAATCCACCTCCTGTCATCCCCAAAAATCTTACTCCATAAAGTAAGATCAACATGAAAACTTTACACAAAAACTTCATTGAAGCCATCCAGAACGTGGTAACAGTAGCACAGAATCTGAAAGCAAAAATAACCTGAACCAACATTGTCATGTTCATTAAACTCCCAGACGCCCGCCTTAAAGCTGAAGACACTTTGGGCAAATACATCGTTGGTATAATGATGGCTGGCAACTATTTGGAAGTTATAGTCATCAAGGATATTGAACCTCATGCCGCTGATGCCCCCACACCCTTTACTATCTGCCTTAACACGCACCCTACTCTGGGATGAGATAAATGCGGCCAAAGATGAGCCTCCCAATCCCCCCTCCCCGTCCACCATGGAGGGATAGCAGTATTCGCTACCCACCTGGTTGTATATTTGTTAGGTATGATTCAATTGATCTGTCCATTTTGGGCGTTTCATTTGAATCATTATTTTGTATTAGGATTTTTAGTTTTAGTTTGGTAATGTTCATCCCCTGGTCAGCTTACCTCAGTTAAAAAAACTATGATTTTTCGCTTGATATATATGATCCTGCATGCTTAATTAGGATGACATTTGGCCAAATTATCCTCCTTATTGCCATTGGCTTACAGTATTTTCACTGTTCGGAAACTCACTAGGCGTATTTAATTAGCTCTGACTCTTCTGGCTGATTTTGGGCTTATTTTCCCTCTGTAATTGGAAACTTCAACTGAGGTAGGCAAAGTTACAAGTTGCAGATTCTGAGAACCCAGCTTGCTGACACTTTCAAAAAGAGACTTAAGATTAAAAACCAAAAAAAAAGATTAAATATAATAGATCTTTTATTAGACTGTATTATTTGATAATTATTTATTTAGCCAGGCGCCAGTATTTATACCTCTAAGGCATCTCCTGGCCACATTTGAGCATGCAATCTCAACAGATTATTTTCCACATCAGCTCAGCCCTTGAACTGATATGATTGAGACCCATTGCTTGGTTTATTGTGGCAAAATACTCTCATATTTGGGAGGATTAGGGACATTAATTACAACAATGAGTGTGCAAAATTGTCCTAGGAACATCTCAAAAACTTGTTTTGTCATGCTGCTGACGAAATACAAATTCAGGAAATTTTGGCATCACTTTAATAAAATGATGTACCCTTAATTGGGACGTTGGCAGGCCTCTTATAGCACTAGGTACTCCTATTTGGACGGTCCATGTGCAAGTGCTATTGTGCTGATTATGCATATTGACATATAAAATTCGCCATAGGCAGATAATTATTTTAGGACCAGCTCAAATTAAGTTTTCATTATACAGCTGACAGAAATAACTCCCTAGTTGGGATGTCAACTGGCCCTCTTGATAGCACTAGGTACTCTCATTTGGGTGGTCCATGTGTAAGTGTCATTGTGCCAATTATACATGCCAACATACAAATTTTGCCCTAGGGCGGAAAAAGGATTACGTTTTTTTGTCTATTTGTTCATGAGATATGTAGACTTTTTCTTCAGGTTAATTACAAATGATTTCTCATGTTTAATATTTGATCTGGTCCCAATTATTTAAGACTAGTTGTCGAGTTTTTGTGCAGCAATAATCAGCCAAACTGTGCAAGTGTATTCAGCCTAAGCTTCTGATAGAATAAATCTGATCAAATTGACATTAAGTTAATCACCCTGAGCTTTTGTAGTTGCAGAGAAGATTGTCCTGAGTGCAAGTATACATAGTCTGAGCTTTTGATAATATATTTAATCCACATTGTGATAATCAGCCCAAACCATGTTATTGCAATAGGCTTTAATTAGATTATTAGCTCAAGCATTAGGAGAATAATTGGCCCGATCTGTTGGTTGTCAAAGGGTTTATTTTCAAGTCAACCACCAGAATTATAACACCGTGCCAGCAATTGTATTACCAAACTGCAATTATGACATGTTAATTAGTGCTACTTTCATGGTTCCATTTTGGTGCTGTGGTTGACATGACAGAAGAACCCTTTGAGATTCTAGATCAGCAGATCCCTGTCTACTTTATGTCAAAGGGGTACTGAAGGGATCCGCCCAAGATGACCAAATCAACCTTGCATACTGTGATGGCGTAGTTTCATTCAGAAAATCGCTTTTCAACAATAGTGGGCTCCGCTAGTGTGCCAGACCAACCAGTATGGAGACTGTCTGACCCTTGCTTTTTTGCCTTCATAGGCATACCAACCCCTACAAGTCCACGTCCAACCCACCATCCCAGCAGACCAACGACTTCGCCTTAGCCCCATGATCCTTTTTGGGAGTGCACTGGTGGTCCTTAGCCCCCTTCCTGGGTTGCCTGACCCCTTGCTTCTTCTCCCTCATGACCAATCTCCAGCCCCTCTTAGGTGTGCCCCAGCAAATCCATCCCCATCCTGGGCGTTAATAACACTCCCACGCTGCACCACCCTCATGGCTGACGGCCATCAACCCATTGTTGTTGGTGGCCATTTAGCCATGTTCCCATCAGAGGTTTCTTGTAGGGCTGAGGTATGGGAGCTGTCAGCGTCAGCCAAACCAGATGCATCACCCCGCACCTGCCTCAGTGATCTCTAGTTCCACCCCTACATATCTTAATGGCTCTTGCTACTTCAAATAAATAAAGGTGAGCAAAAGAGAGATCTTTATTTTTAGGGAATGACGACTATTTATACTCTAGGCTACAGCACCTATGAAAACCCCTCGGCCATCCAAACCAGAACTTCAACCAATTGTCATTTGTCCGTGATACTAATTCCTTCCCAATCCACTTGTCCCAATCGTTGAATATTATGCTGACCCATACTTGGCATAATTCCCCTGTCAGTTGTATATAAATTACTATTGTTATATAACTTCAAGCATCCTCAGACCAAGTTGCAGTAATCAGATTTGGGGCAGCAAAAACATCATTTCATGTTTGATAATAAATATATCAGATCTTTACTAGAAAATCTCACAATGGCCCATGATTGGCATTTGGCGTCAAACTAGGATTCCGCTGAACCCAAACAATTAGTAACTAATTGGTTGACAAACTCATCATTAATTGCCAGTGTTGACCTTTGAATACCATTACTATTGGGGATTAACCCCAATACTTTAAGAGGCTCAACCCAAATTGGGGAGCACCAATTGGTATATATACTTTTAAAATAATATCAATTTGGGCAATTAGCCAGCAATCATGCCCAACTAACTGACACCCCTAATTCTGATATTATTGG
The DNA here is from genome assembly GCA_022478985.1 of Massospora cicadina. Taxonomy (NCBI): domain Eukaryota; kingdom Fungi; phylum Entomophthoromycota; class Entomophthoromycetes; order Entomophthorales; family Entomophthoraceae; genus Massospora; species Massospora cicadina. Next base: position 12,961 of record JAKSZP010000528.1, read on the forward strand.
GAGGAATCCATCTGGTTAATTTTCTAACATTTCCCCCACTTAACCAGATGGTATTTTACCAGTGCGACCCACCCCAATGGTGGGCCAAAGACACCCCAGCGCCCCCTCTAAGGTGTGCCAGGTCTAAACCAGTTGCTCTAACCACCTCCTAAACTGTCCTCCAACTAATAGAGTAACCCACCAGCAAAGCCCCCTGTCATGAGCACCACTGTCAGAAAATCTCTTTTCCAGTGATAGTGGGATCTGCTGGTTGGCAGGCAATCAGTAAGAAGACTGCCTGACCCTATCATTTTCCTTAGGTGACAGGGCTAGCAGCGACAGCTGACCCCTTGGTGTATCAACCACATCATTGATGGATCCCACAGCCTAAACCTCAACCAATAAAAATAAATATAAACTTAAATCAAAAGCAAGATTAAGCAAAGAGAGAACTTTATTGAGAGGGAAGTGACAGGTACTTATATTGACAGAAGGGCTTCTGCGCCCATTGCCAACCTATTGGCTCATTTCTGGATCTTCCAGACAACCATTCTCTCTTTCTCTCACTGCACATACTCTCTTCCTGGCATTGACCTTATCACCCCGTCCTTCCCAATGTCTGGATAAAAGTTTCAGCTCATCCTCAGTATTCAGTCGCTGGTGAGCTGTATAATTATATAATATAAATAAATATGAAACGGGGTTTAAATTAGTAATTATGCGCTAGAAACATCTTTGTCCACTTGGTAACTTGGGATTTTTTGGATTCTTGTCAACACATGCTTTGACTCTTCATGGTTAATCACTTGGGGTTTTGCCTTCTTCAGCAAAAGATCGATTATTATATATTGGGCGCTGGAAACAACCATAGCCGCTTCAAAATCGGAATTGTCAGGTTCCACTGACATATACTAAATTAATACTAATGATTATCCTTGGCTACTAGTCGCCAGTGATCTGTTTACTAATTTTGGGCCATCGCTTGGACCCACTTGATCCTAACCTCCCAACTCAGCGGAATATGGATTTGGCTCAACCAATTCGTAAACAACTCACCACGCAATCATTGAATCACCACAATCTCCAGTCTATAAGCCATTCCACCAGGATTGGCTTATTTAATCATAAATTTTGCTTAGTCATTGGAGGAATCCATCTGGTTAATTTTCTGATATATTGTCAGTGTTGATGTTATGGGCACCTAACAATTGTTTTACATGATCATAAATATATCTACTAGCCATAGATTACTTGACCAAATGGGTTGAGACGATTTCTGTTTCAGCTGCCTCTGAAAAGACTATAACCTTGTCTCTCATTTACTCTGTATTCACTTAGCATGATGTTCAAAATTTCTTTATTTTTAAACAATAAGCTTAACTTCACCTCACAGGTAGCTAAAGAACTACTTGCTTTTTTGACTAACCAAAGTTTTCATGTCCCATATAACATATCAACTAATGGGGTAGTAGAACGTTCTAATGGATTCTTATTTCTTTCTTACAAATGATGGCGGACTCAGATTCTATGCGTTGGGACCATTATCTGCCCAGCGCTCTACTAGCTTATCATATAAGTCACCATCACATAATCAAGATGTCCCCTTTTAAAGATTTATATGGCGTGATCCTCAGCTGCCAAAAAAGTGAGAAACCCCTTTTTGGTTTTCTCAGAGCCAGAGAACTTTGATTAATGATGGTCCTAGCAGACAAAATTATCTGCTTTTAGGCCCTTGCTATTCAGCGAATCATTTCAGCTACCAACTAAGAGTTACCCCACTCTTATGCTAGCCAAACTACTTTGATGACTTTCCAGCTAGAAGACCTGGTCCTATTTATCACCATCAACTAGGGAGGCTGGCAGAACAAGCTCAAATTCCTTTTTCAGGGCCCTATCATGCCATAAATAAGGTGAATATGAGTACTTTATTGGTGACATCGCCCAAGGGACAGTGGTCAACCAAGTTCATGGTTGATTTCAAGGCCATATGTTCCCCTCTAATAGGATCATGAGTGGGGCATTATTAGGATTCTAAATAATTGACAATTCAAGATTCCCACTATCAAATCAAACATCAGTAGTCAACTATTGAGCCCTCTCAATTAAAACCTGTTACCAAAGGCGCGCTCAGCAAATTTAATCAGGAATCATGTGTACAGGAACCAATGGAGATATCTTTTGTATTGGCCTCTTAGCTTCCCGTGCCACAAAAAAAGATGGCTTTAATCAATGTTGTCATGAGGGCATTGATGGCTAAGAACAATACATGCCCAACTGGGCAGTCAATTTGGAATGACTTGGAAGATCCTGAACATAAAGAACCATGGAGGCTTTTTAATGTTTTTAACTCACCCTATAGATATTAAATCTTATCTGCATTAATAAGATTTCTGTTTATCCCATCTTATTCGCATTCTTTGATCTTTGCACTAATTTAACATCTTTGAGCACCATTAGAACCTTGAGTTCCAGTCTATAGAATTGATAAGTTGACAACTATTGATTTAAGAAGATTCAGATCATCACCAGTGCAAGGAAGAGAAGTGGACATAACTCGAAATGTGAGAGAATTTGGAGTTCTTATCTAGTGAGAACAATGATAATGTACAGAACCTAAGCTCAATTTTAACAAGCTGAAAAGCCTTATCAACCATTTTGATTGCTTGAAGCAGGATGTTGATAACATCAAATTGAGACATCTTCCCAATCTAATACCATTACTACACTAGGAAACTGCACTATTAGTATCAATATACCAGCAATGGTGGTACAATTAGCACGCCAATTTAAACCTGAAGAAGATTCAATTTCCACCCATACTTTAGGGCAAAGTTCACTCCTGGCGAGGTAACTATAACCAGATTCTTCATTTACTTAGAAACAGCATGGAAGGATCCAGCAACAACCAGAAACCTCTCCATGTTCAGGTATGCATGATAAGAGAATCATAGGAGGTTCTTGGAGCTACTATTTGAATCCATCACAATTGTCCAAATTTAAAGAGATCTTTATTACCAAGTTTGGAAGCGCACAGGAAGTTTATAATATGAAGCAAGAAATCCTCACCATGATAATGGGAAAATCCAAATCAATTGTGGACTATACAAACTGGTATTACCTCAAGGCATGACAGCTTTGGAAGTCTAGAACCTTAGTTCTGGTCACCATAAAGACCATATTTCCTAGTTTGCTGAATTAATATTGCAACTCCTTAAACATATGACTTGGCTTTGAAGCCTGATAAATCTCTAGAGGTCAATAAGGAGGCCTTGATCTGAATTAAAGCCGTCTACAAGTCTGAGTCAAGACATCAGTATTATCAAAAACGCCTCCTTTTCAAAAAAACCTTTTTATTTTTTGCACAAAGTTGCAATGGTAAGCCTAAGGAGAAAACTTACCGCTCAGTTAAAAGGAAGCACCCAAATTCCATCAAGTTCAAATGCAACAACTGTCAACAAGAAGGGGCTTTTGGAGAAGTAGTCCTAAGGTAGAGGAAGAAAAGAAAGAAAAACTTAAATAGAAGATTGTATGATCAGTCAATTGGGTTTTACACTACATCAACAGTTGATTAATGGAATTCTGGTTCATGGGTAATTCAGGATACTGTAATCAAAGCTCCAGGTGAAGTAATTGTTCCCGCCTGCCTCATACCTAACCAAGCGAAGTTTTATCTCACTGAGCAGCCTTGCTTAGCTTACTCTTCCACGCTTACACAGATAGTTGATAGTATCTTGGATGTCAAGAACCTTGTGGAAAACACGTTTAAGAAGATTTCAATTGAAGACTAAAAATAAGGATTGCATTAGTCCTTCTTTTTTGAGGATTAGGATATATTTAAGCAATCAGTACCATTCTTACATTGCACATGACCATTGGCAAGATCATTATGAAAGCGGAAGTCACCATATATAAAGTCAAAATATATGCAGTACTGGACACTAGCGCTCCAGTCAACATTTTCTTATAAGCAAATAAAGAGATTGAAGTTTAGACTGGGAAAAAAAACAGGCCAAGTTCAAAGCTGATGGGCGTGAGCCAACCAAAGCATTAAGAGTTTATTTTGCATTATCCTTACAATTTGATGCATTGTCTTGTCTGCTCTGCCTGTGGTGCTTGACAATGATCATTATGATTTCCTCATAGGTATGCAGTTCCTAGTTGTGTTTGGAGGAATCGTTGACTTCAACAAGAGTTCAGTCAATCTTCTCAACTACCAGATGCCACTTCTGTTACTAAGACAAGAAGAAGAAGGAGCGGAAGGAGCGAGAGTTCCTAGTCAAAACTTAGCATTTCATTTACTTGGCCATCTATACCCTGAAGATGAAGGGAACTTTACAGATACCACTAACCGTAGAAGCAGAGTCTGGTTTACCCTCGTACGTCATTGAATAGAAAGACCTACTGCCTGGAGAACAGAAGTTCATGCTGGTCGACATCAGTATCAATATCCTGGAACAGACAACGCTCAATGTGCATTGTCCTAAAGGAGTTAGAGAACATGAACCCAGAGTGATGCCTGGATTCTTTGATTTTACCTACCAAGGAGAAGTCAAAGTCCTCCTTGAAAACATTGTCAAACACCCTGTCAATGTTAAGCAGGGTCAAACTATTGCAAAAATGAAGATTTACTATTATGCTGACGTTGAGTCAGTTCATGCCATTGCTGTCATTGAAGAGAATGGGCTTCAAGAGCCATCTACTCAGGGGGAGCGTGACTCAATGAACACTTGGATCAATACTCAGATATTTTCAGCAGCAAACCTAACGATTATGGCTTGTAAAGGGTTGAGTTAACATTATTGATAGTGGGAGCTCAATACTCTGTTGATCAAAGCCTTACCACCATTCTATGAGTGAAGAAGAAGTCAATTCAAAGGAACTACATCAACTAATGGATGCAGGTTTGGTAGACACTTCCAAGAGACTTGGGCGTCTCCCCTTATGCTAATGAGAAATAAGGATGGGACTTACTGCATAGTCATGGATTACCAAGGATTGAATGCCCTGACAAAGAAAGATTCTTCTTCCCTATTATGCATTGACAATGCCTTTAAACAACTTGTAGGACAGCGCTACTTTTCAGCAATGAACCCAGCAAGTGGATGCTGATATATGTAGCTGTCACCAGAAGATTAATAGAAGTGTGCGCTAATTACCAACCAAGGCCTGTGTTGAGGAATTGACTGGATCTAATCGTCAGATATTTGATATCAACGATCATGGTTCAGGTGTATCCTAAGTAACTGAACTTGAGACTTGCAGCCTAGAAATTTCAATTAATTATATTCAACTATGATGACATGGGCTTGAGGGCTTTGTTGGTTAGATTGAACTTAAATTTAAGTTTTTGATCTAATGACTCGGGCATGTGGGCTTTGTTGGTCTATGTCAAAATTAGTTTTTAATGTCAGTCGAGTTTTTGATTGAATTAATTACTAATTAGTGATACAAATCGCCTTGGTATGTGCTGCCAATTTCACGTAAAAGTGAATTGGTTCAGCTATTTTTAAGATATGATGAAATGCCATCTCAAGGATGATAATGGTGTTTACTCTGACTCTGAAGCTGAGCATGATGCCCTGAATCAAAGTATTTGTAGACGTCATTACAAACTTTTTATGTGGCCAAGGGTCACTGAAAGTAAGGCGTCATGGGTAAGATGTGGTTAACATTGAACCCTATAAATAACCCTTGCATTTACACTAATAAAATCATCCTTTAACTTCTGGATTAAGTTTCTAATTTATCTTATAACCTTTTTGCGTTATCACTTTATTTTATATTAAAGTCAATTTTCACTTTGGATTAGTAGGATCAGGGCAGCGTGCTATCTTCCAAGTGAAACAACTGAGTATACAATTGAAGTATTACCAAAAAGCTATATCATAAATTTAAAGCACCATCTTGTCTATTGTCCTCACACAATAGATGCTCAAAGCTGCAGTTTCCACCAAACAATGAACCAGCCATCAGGCAAAGCCCAAAACTTCAACAGCCTGTATAAACCAACACATATGTCATAGGGATTATGTGACACTTCAGCTACATTTCAATGAGTAATGGATCAGATTTTCAGAGATCTAAAAACTTTGAGTGTGCTCATTTACTTAACACAATATCACAGTTTTCAACAAGACGTTCAAGGATCACCAGGTGCACATGAAGAAAAAAATTACCCATTTAAGAGAGAATAATCTCAATTTTAAGAGAAGAAAGTGCTCATTTCTGAAGATTCAGTTGAGATTCTCATCCATTAAGTGAACTAAAAAAGGATCAAGCCCCAAAAAGGGAAGTTTAGAGATATTGTCAAGATGAGTTCCTCAAAGTGCATGAGAGATGCCCAGGTGTTCTTTGTCATGGTGGGATACTTATGCCAATTCGTGACAACTTGGCTGACATTGCTGAGCCACTCACATAGTTACTTAATAAAGGAGTATTATTAAGTTGAGAACAAGAGCAAGAAGATGCCCTAAACCAAATCAAGCTGAAAAGCAATGGAAGCCTTTTTTAATATACTTTGGAATGTGTAGACTTTCTTTGTCCATAAAGATGCCATCAATTTGGATATGGGCGCCATCTTAGAACAGTTTACCAAAGAAGGAGTAGATCACCCAATAGATTTCTACTCAAAGTCATTCACCCAAGCAGAGTGCAACTAACATGTTACAGAGCGCAAGTGCCTAGCAGTGATCAGAGCAGTATGCCACTTCCAGCCTTATGTTTATGGCATACACTTTAAGATAGTTACTAACCATGCCTCTCTGAGATAGTTGGCAAAAATAAAGTCTCCAGATGAAAGACTAGCAATATGGGTTGTTCAGTTGTAAGGCTACAATTTTGAGATCCTACACTGGGTGGGAGAGAAGAAAAAGAACATGGATGGCTTGTTGTGATTACATATCTTCCCTTTATAAGATTATGAGAGTGATATGATCAAAAAGTTATAAAAAAACTGTTTGAGTATGAAATGAAGAAGATAATGCAGTTAAGAAGATAGTGAAAGCTATTCCAGAGTGATGATATTCTGAGATGGACAGCTGGAGAAACAAGTACAGTACAAATGGTTACCATATGTGAAGTTGAGAAAACAAAGGGCTCTAGTTATGAGAGGACAGCATCAAGTAGGCCACGGAAGGCTAGAGAAGACACACCAATATCTCAAGGAGAAATTTTTTAGTGGTCATGTTTTATGATATCAGTCAGGCTCTGGAGCCGTGCATTTAATGCATATAATACAAGCCTTTCCCAAAGAAGTTTGAATTTCAGACTGTCCCTCCAAGCGCGCCCTTTCATGTTATCTCAATTGATGTTGTTGGAACATTCCTGAAGTCAATCAGTGGGAACCAGTTTATTAATATAGCAATAGAACATTTTGTCAAGTGGATATAAGCAATTGCAGTCAAGTCATTTACCCTTGGAGTTAACGCAAGATTACTCTTCAACCAGGTCATTACTCATCCTGGATTCCCTCAGATACTACTTTTTGTTAATGGATGGAATTTCATCTTAGATGTTGTGAGACATCTGATGGAGTTAGTAGGAGTCAAGCAGCAAATTCACCATGCCATATACACCACTTATCAACGGAATCATGGTAAGGGTCAATGAAACCCTTGCATCAATCTTTTGAAGATTGCGGTCAACCACAGATCCAAATGGGACATCCTGTTGCCATCAGCCTTTTTGCTAATCAATTAAGCTACCACAGGACTATTAGTATTTCTACAATCAAAGCACTATACTGTAGAGAGGCTGCATTAATGAGCTTGTTAGCTCCAGTGATAGATGTGGATATGGGGAATCTACCTCATTGATGAGACATGAAGAGTTAGAGGAGGAGTTAGTCAAAATTCAGCTGAACGTCCAAGCAATACTATGAGTTCACCTAAGTTTAGTATTTAAGAGTTGACAAAGGCTTAAGTTGGCCATATTTCAGGTGGTTTAGAAAGTATTAATCTACCATATGTGTGGAGGACAACCTGAGAAATTACAGGCTATCTGGATGGGACCTGTGACTGTTGTCATAAGAGGAGAACCAAGTATTTCATCAAGGATTAAACCCATATCATCTATAACCAATTCCACATGCGGCACTTAGAGTCTTTCCCTAGAACTCATCTTGGGGAGGGAAATGTGAGAAAGTTTCAATGATAGGGGTTGAGTACTTGACCTATGTAAAGCCTCCTCCTTAAAAGCCACCTTCCTATAACAATTGTATGAACACTGATGATCTAGCTGTCCAGAGCAAAAATATCATCTCAGCTAATCCAGCCAGCAATCAAAAAGTTTCACAAAATCCTGAAGCCTTTATTATAGGATTCAATCAGCCTAAAATTCCTGATGATGAAGGTCGTTATATACCACCTAACTGCTGCAAAGATTTTCTAGCTGGTCACCATGACATCAGAGGAAGCACAATTATAGAACTGGTATAGAAGGTTATGCGCATGACATTGCAGACAATGCCTTAGAGTGTCTGGATTGGTAATTTGAACAATTTCTCAGTTCTTATGAACTTAGTGTTCATTATCCTAATTTATAGTTGTTCAAATTTGATTCAATTTTAATTTTATTATTTTTTATTTTACTTTATTCGATTCAATGTTATTCAAAAATAGACATTTGTTCAATTTGATTCAATTCAATTTTGATTAGTTATTGTCATCATCCATTTTTAGGAATTTGCTTAATTCACAGTTGCATTGAGGGTCTTTCTATGCACTTTTGGGCCTAAGTGTACTCTAAAACTGTAAGGCATTGTGAAGTACCCTCAAAGAATCAATTTTCCATCTTACATCCTAATTAATTGAAGTAAACTAGCCTAATTATTATAGAATAGTAAACCAGGCTAGCTAAGAGTAACCTTAAGCTAGCATAATAAGATTTTACTACAACTTAGTCTTGATTGTCTTTTATCTTAGCTATGATTTTTTGAGACTTAGTACTTTTAATACAGTTCTTTCTATCCATTTTGCTTGTTAATATTGTAATGCCAACTGCGCTGCCCATTTTCCACCTCCAAATCAGAACCCCTTATTGAACTTATTAATGAATAATTTGCCAAAGGGAGAATCTTTCACCAAGTAGAAACATTCCACCTAGTACATACCACTATGCACCCCCTTTCCTTCAAGGTAAATAGTAGTGTACATGATTCTCAACCATTTCAGAAATCATTTAGGATGTTACTCTTTTCTCACTCAACTTGCACAAGTTCTCATGGTGGGAGTACCAGTGACCACAAACCTAACTGGATTTAATTTCAAGGCTTTTATTTCATATCATAATGAAAGTCACCACCAAGCTAGTTCCTTATATAGAGGAACCCATTCTTATACCCTTGGGTTCAACTGCCTAAGATGAAAGAGGTTCAAAACCAAATCTGATGAGAGCTTCCCCATTTGTATGAAGCTGAGCAATACAAATGTTATAAAATCGGATGGTATTGTTAGGATCTGCCATATTGTTCATACAGGTCAAACCCACTGAGCAACAGACAGCTGATGTGGGGATTGTCGGTCCTTTGGACACACTTGAAAATATAATAAAATAGGAGCAATTGCCCCAATCGACTCTTTTTTTTAATAATTACAGCAATCTTTTGCTGTCCCGTTCTCTCTTCACTATTAACAACCTTCTTCTCTCAATTTCCCATCTCGCTTATATACAGCGGCTTCAGGCAATACTGCTTTCATAGCTTGGGCTATTCTATTCCACCAATTCTCCTCAAATTTGGCTTGTTATTCTATAATCCTCTATCACCATAATTGTAGGCGATTCAATTCATATTCATCAAATGTCGACATTGCCTTATTGCCTTATTGCATTATTTAGAGGCAATTCAATAATAACCTATTATATCCTAATATTGCCTCATCTCAAGGCACTCAAATAATTGTAACTGATATCATGTTTGGCGGATTCTTCCCAATCCTCCCTAGCTGTCCCACGATTATCATCCAGTCATATTGGAATCATGACATTACCCCCTCCTTGACTGGATGATAATGCTACTATTGTTTGTATGGTCAGAGGAACTTTGCATGTACCCAGCTAATGATACGACCACTTGGGGGGTCCTTGATGGTATATGCCTTGACCCCAGTTTTCTCTATAACTTTGAAAGGACCAATCCAAGTAATGTCCAGCTTGTGTTTCCACCTGAATCCATGTTGGTCATGGAAGAGAACCATATCACCTTCCTTGAATGGCGCCAGCCCACTATGATGTACTTAATTGGAGGCCTGATTCCTGATCTTCTTGGCTAAGATGAAGGAATATGTTTCAGTTTGAAGTTTAATCAGAATTTTCATGAGGTTAGTCAAATAGCGGTGGGGTTCCATTCTGCCAGTGTCTTCTACACATGAATAAAGTAACGCTGGAAGGGCTGGGTGTTGGCTGTATAGTAGTTGGAAGGGACTTTTCCCTGTGGCGGAATGGTAACTAATGTTATAGGCGAACATGTCAGTGGAAAGGAGAGAGCTCCAATTGGAAGGGCAACCCATTACTAATTTTCATAGTATGTTCAACAGAGTCCCATTCACCTTTTCAACCATTTCATTAGATTTGGGGTGGTATGGGGTTATCAGAACACCATGGATTCCCATAAGCTCGTTCAGTTTAGGGTGGATGTGTGAGGTGAAGTTGATTCCATTATCAAAGAGAATAAACTGAGGGCATCTGTGTCACTAAACTTGCATTCCATCATGAACTTGGCCACTGTGTCATGGAAACGGCAGAAGAAGTTTAGACTGGCCTGCCAGTCAGGATGCGTGAGCACCCAACAAGCAAGCCAGAATGCCAGAGGCATTTTCAACCAAACGATGTTGTATGGAGCCAGGCATTGCAAAACAATGAATTGTTGGTGTAGGACAACAGTGAGTATGATCCTGACTATGAACCACAATGAGCTCATCCCAGACCCAAGGGGTCTTGCTGCAGGGGGAGGAATCACAGAAATAGTTTCAATGAGTTTATTGGCATATGGGGTTATTTTGACTGGAGAGACAAGGAGACGGATTCTCGCTTGCAGTTGGTGGATGTAAGGCCACAAGATCCCCATCTACCGTTGTCAGAAGTTCATGATAGCAGGGTTAAAGTGCCAGAAGTATCTGACTCTCTGAATCCAATTAACAACGGAGGGGGCCATAGTGACCATAAGTACTGGTATAGCCCATCTGGTATACAGAATGATGGGCCACCAGGGAAATTCCATTGGGGATGCGTCAGAAGAAATTAACACAATAAAAAAATTGATTGGTTTTTTGGCAAAATTTTTATTGAAAAGGAAAGGAAGAAAATCAACCAACAATTTTCTCAGTGCAATGCAACTGATTAAATAGTGGTCAATTGGGGTAGTGATAAGCCAGGATTGGGACCCTCACTTTTGACCTAACTGCCAAATTATTCGTGAATGGGAATATTAGTTCCCTGGGAACTGACATCAAAAAATTTGGTGGTGGGCCAAGTCACTATCAGTTTGACCTTGAATGTCAGAACTGAGGCTTGGCTACGTTTCCAATGGTTGGTGAGATGGTGTTTGGCCCAACGAGCGGTGGGAATCCCCAAGGCCACCCCACATAGGGGCAGGCCCATTTGGTTTGGAACAGGTTTAGGACGCCTAATCTGCCCATACTCGGTCGCTGGGCCATTCATTTGGCCAGTGATGTTGCATCAGGCGCAACACCCAAATTGCCAGCAGGGGACCTCAAACCCTCATCAATGGTTTCCGATGCTGTTGCCTGCCCATTGAGGATGATACCTGATGATTTTGGGAGGGAGGTGATTTTTTTGATCATCATGTTAACTGAATCAAAACTGTCAGGCATTCCAGATGATAAACCACTCTTCATACCTTTTTGACCATTTGATATCCAAACCTCCAGCTGATTGCCACTCAAATTAGTTCCAATTGATTTCATTTTGACAATCTTGGCACAGATTTTGCTGATTCCTTGTAACAGTTCTGCCGAGGTGAGTGTGGGTACTGGGGGTGGGATCCAAAGCGGAAGAGCTGTTACCCAGTGCTCATCTACCACATGAGCGAGATCGCCCTGAGTAATGAGGGGTACCGCCATCCTCTTTGGTGCCTTCTTGCTCAGGAACAGAAAAATGGGCCAATCAACACCTAGAGGATGTTCCCCGGTACTTACACACTGTAACTGCCCCCAAATCTCATATTGCTCTTGCTTCAACCCACCGGGTTAAGTGATTAATAGCCACAATAATGTACTTACACCAGTTAGCTCCTGTTGGCAAGGGACCAACGACATCTAGGGAAACTGTGTGCCAAGTGAAATATGGTTTCACTACCCAGTATGAAGTCTTGCGGCAGAATGGCTTCTCCACTTGGCACTGATGGCAACATGAAATAGTTTTGAGCATATCAAAGCTCATGCTTTCCCAATAGTACTGAGGGTGCAACAACTCCATTATCTTGCACACCCCACCATGTCCTACTGCCCTGTGAGCACCTATAATGATTCCTGGTCATGCTGAAGGTCACGGAAAATTCACTGTAGAATCGCCAATCCACTTGTGTAGTTCCCCATTCCATTGGGAGGTATTTGTTTGCATCTCATTTAACACTTTGATCACTTGGGGTGGTTCATCATCATATTTTCCACTGAGCATCTTATTGTACATCATGTCACTGAGGTCTGCCATCACTGCAACAGTAGGCAATCAAGATAAACAGTCAGCGTTCTGATGCTTTACTCCTGGCCAATGAAGGATCTCAAAATCATAAGCCTGAAACTTAAGAGCCCATCAAGCCAAACGGCCTTCAGGTTCTTTGAGGTTCTTATTAGATTTTTCGTGAGAAATTCTATAAGCAGGTGTGACAAAGGCTACAAAATTATTAGTTCCGTGGCTCTATTGAAGATCAACACAATTGCAATGAAGTTATTAGTTCCATTGCTATAGTTGGTTCCAATCGGAAATACAGAATCCTGTAAGCAAATAGACCAAAATTAAACTATGCGAGATGAAAATTTAGGTACTTTATTAATTAAAGACTAGAGATATTTATAGGGAAAATGTAGTGGTTCTTCACGAGGGTTTCCTTGATCTGCCTGAGGTAAGATCTTTCCTACCAGAGGACCGATATTGTTGATTATCATTATTATTATAGTAGTTGTGATGATCATATCTAATAAAATTCTAGTTGGATGCAATAGACCTTCTTATTAAGCCTAGCCCCTTCGAAATGATTAGTCGTTTCAAGTTTCTTAGCCATCTCAAATTACTGAGTTTCTTTGGGTTGATTAAATTTAAGTTGATAACTCCAAATAGTCTTTCTTTGGTCAAATTGAGAATAAGAAATATCAGGTTTATATTTCTCCATCTTTATTAGACTGAGAGATTGAATATCAATCTAGAGTATTTTTGGTTGTCCTAGTTGTATCTCCAACAATGCCCCCCTCAAGATCTTGCCTAGATAAACATACTTGCAAAGAAACCTACTATACACTCTATTGTAACAGTACCAGTATCAATAGAGGCAATGGAGTATTCAACACCCCTATGATGGATAATATGGTAAGGACCAGCTCATAAGGGGTCCAGTTTATGAATTCTTCCTCCTGGCCTATGGTGGTGAAGAGTACAAGGTCTCCGACTTGATATTCTGGTAACATAGGTCTACTAGCATTGGTTTGGGTTCCTTCCTTCAAGGTGTTAGCGGCAAGAGAACTTGAAGCTAATGCTTGTAGTTGGATTATTTCATCAGACAGTCTCCTCATCACTAAATCAGTGGTTTGCGGGGTGGCCTCTTTAAGTATAGGTTGTACACTTGAAGGGAGGATAGGTTCCCAACCATATAAAGCTTTAAACGGAGACATTCCAATAATATGATGGTGCTAACTCTATAAAATAACATTGCACTGGGTAAGTAAAGGTTCCACCTACTAGGATCATTGGAAGCCATCTTTTGAAGAATGGCTATGAGGGTACCATTGGCTCATTCGATGGCACCATTAGTGGAAGGATTATATGGGGACGTGAATGACTGGTAGGTACCCATTAATTTGGTAAGCTCAGCTATCACCTGAGATATGAAATTGGTCCCATTATCCAATAACAGGACTTTTGGGCTGTTATGCCTGGTAAAAACTTGTTTAAAAAGGAAAATGTAGCCTTGGCGGTGACCACAGAGACTGAGATAGCTTCAATCCATTTAGAAAAATAATCAATAGCTAATATAATAAATTTATGTCCATAGGTGGCCGTAGGGAGAGGACTTACCACATCAATACTCACGGTAGAGAAGGGTTCAGAAGGTCCTATAATTTGGTGTTGGAACATCGGGTTTTCTCCACATTTTTGTTGGCATTTAAGGCATGACTCTAGCACATCATGTACAGATTCCAACATGTTATCCCAGTAACAATTATTCTTTAACCATTGGAGGGTCTTAGCGACAGCTCCATGACCTACAGTTTGGTGGGCCTCCATGATAGTGTCAGTCCTTGCAGAAGGCCGAATAGAGGGCAACCACTTAGATCCTGACTTTTTGTATAGTGAACCTTCCTTGACCTGAGTGCCTTCAGTTAAGGATTGTAACTTTGAGACAACATCCTTAGGATCATGGAACCAGAGCTCAGGTCTACCAATCAGGTCATAAATACAATCCTTCTCTTCAGAGAGTAATGTTAAGATAGGCAATTAAGAAAGGCCATCAGCGTTTTGATGTATAGCCCCAGCGCGATGTTGAATGGTAAAAGCGTAATTTTGGAGCTTTAACGCCCATATGGCTAAGCGCCCATCAAGATCCTTCATTTGTTGCAACCACTTCAGGGAAGCGTGATCTGTTACAATAGTTAAATGCTTGCCATATAGATAGGGGCGGAAATGATTGATAGCGGCCAAAACAGCGAGGCATTCTCTCTCAGTAACTCTATAATTGTGTTCAGCCTTAGACAGGGTTTTACTATAGTATGCAATGGGGCGATCAACCAGATTGGTATCATGTTGATCCAGAATGGCTCCAATAGCAATATCACTGGCATCAGTAAATAGAATAAAGGGTTTAGAAAAGTTAGGATGGGATAAGATAGGTGCACTCATTAGGGCTTGGTGCAACAGATCGAAGGATTGTTGCTGGGAGTCTTCCCATACAAAAGGAATTTCTTTATGCAATAAATAAACTAAAGGCTCTGCAATTTCCGCAAAATGGGGGATGAATTGTCAGTAATAACTGACAATTTCTAAAAATACTTGGATATCATGTAAGCTTTTAGGAACAAACATGTCCAAAATAGCTTGTACCTTATTAGATAAGGGTAAAATACCCTCACGATTAACCTTATGCCCTAAAAATTCCATCTCAGTCTTAAAAAAGCACACTTCGATGGTTTAAGCTTAAGAGAAGCAAAACGCAATCAGCCAAAAACTTCCTTCAAATGAGCCAAATGCTCTTTAAAAGTGCGTGAAAAAACAGTAACATCATCTAGATAAACTAAAACACATGAAAGCTTCAAATACCCAAATAAGACATCCACGGCTCATTGAAACGTAGCAGGGGCATTGCAAAGCCCCTGCGGCATACGAGTAGGCTCAAATAGCCCCTCACTAGAGATCAAAGAACATTTTTGACGGTCTTCCAGGGCAAGATCAATTTTCCAATAACCGCTTGCAAGGTCCATAGCTGAGAAATATTGGGACCCAGACAATAGTCTCAAGGAACCATCTATACGAGTTAAAGGATAAGAATCCTTCTGAGTAACAGCATTAAGTTGACAATAGTCCATAACTACTCAGTGGCCCCCATCTTTCTTCCAGATGAGTAGTAGAGGGGAATCCCAGGGACTTTTATAAGGCGTTAATAGTTCAGCATCAAGAAGTTTCTTCAGCTTCACTGAGACCTGAGCCACCTCAACTTTGGATTTGTGATATGGTCGAGCTTGGATAGGGGGAGTATCCCCAGTTTTCACCTGATGCTGTACCTCTTTCATTAGGCAAAATCTCCAGGACCTTGAGCAAAGATATCTGCGTATTATTCAATCAGAGCCTCAGCCTCCAGCTGTTGTTCTGAAGTGAGTGAATCCCCAAATTTGATGTCAATTCTGGAAATGATAGGGGGATCTTCCAGTCCAAATTCGTTTATATCTCCACATCCCAAGATGGACAATAATTCACTCACAGGAGTAGGCCTCACATAGGCGATGGGATTATTGAGATTCAATCGCATTGTTTGAGAAGTGAGATTAGCCAATAGAACCAAAACAGTTCCATTGTAGGCAGGATCAAGTATGCCAGGGCAAGGTAAAGCCTCCAAATGAGAAGGATTTGGGTTACCAAAGATCTCTAACACATGATCACTGGGTACAAATACTTGAACTCCTGTATTAATGATGACTTGAGCTTTAGGGGTAATGTAATCAGAGAGGGAGAATATAGCGGCATTCCCTCAGTGGCACAAACTGATGGAGGTGGAAGTATAGTCCTTGGACCCAGGATTCAGTATTTGAGACGTGAGATAGAAGTGGGGTATTCCAGTAAGCAGACACGTTGCTTAAGTTTGCCTTTGGTATTGGGAACATCATGCAGAATTAAAAGTACCCAGTACCCAATTAAAGATAGGTATTTGTCCTTAAGACTGATGATTGCATCAAAATTGGTGAGAAATTTAGTTCCCAAGAGCAGATCGTAGCAGTTGTTTTCCAATACCACTGCAGGGGCAGACACAACCAGCTTCCCAAAGCGTATCAGAAGAGAGGAATAGGCTCCTATAGATTTAGTGTAGGAAGGTCCAGCAGTTCCATAATCTTGGGAATGGTTCAAGTCTGGTGCCAATTTGATCTTCTTCATAAGTTTGGACGAGATTACATTGATGGGCGATCCTGTATCAATGATAGCCAAAACTTTTACCTTATGCATGATGACTTCCACCCAGGTCACATTAGAGCCAAAGTTTGGGATAGAAAACACCAAGGGATTAATCAATGGAATAGAATTAGAAGTAGAAGAAGAAGCATAAGCAGAAATAGTGTCTTTGTTGGATAATTCATCAGAGATATCAAGCTCACTAGGAGCGGATACCACATAACAATTGGTAGAAGAATCAAAAGATTTGTCTGAGGCACCTGAGGTAGCTCATCATGGGGAGCCTCATGCCCTATGCTGACCCCTCCTTTTTTGACTCCTCTGCCTGTTTTTTCCAAAGTTGAGACACCACATGACCCACGAGACCACAATAAGTACATGGCTCCTTCTTCACCTTGTATTTAGGTTTAGGTGGCATTGCATAGATGTGAGAATGTGGATTACTAGAGGAGGTCAGATGTACCACCCCATTAGGGATTTCCATAAGTGCTTCCTTAATGTCGATAATGGAGCTGAAGTTTCATTTTAGGGACTTCAGATGTAATAATAACTGAGTGCAAGAAGCGAACGCACTCATTATGGCTGATATAGCATCATCAACAGTAATTCAGTTGCAAGTGTCAAGAGTTTGGGCCTCATAGTAGAATCGTTTTGTAAAATCCTGGACAGACTCTCCTCGTTTGATTTGAATATTCATAAAGGCCTGCTTTTGCTTGGAGAGGATTTGGTCGCTCCTGAATTCTTTGATGATGGCAGTTTTCACTTGAGCCCAATTAATACAAACCTTTAGATGAGGAACCATGATCTCTTGTACGAACCAACTTAAACAAGAGGTGATGTGGCGGACCTTCTGCTGATCAGTAGCTCCATCCATGGCGCTTTTATATACAAAAAAGAAAGAATGGATGCTACCTTCACCCAGCTCAAAAATATATAATGAAGGTAGGTTTGAAGAGGGTGGGTTCCGTGTTCAAAATGTGTACACCTGATACCGTGATAAATCCAGCCTCAGAGGTCCAGACTCTGTAAAATGGGCTTGAGGAACTCAATCAACATGTTGTCTTAAGTGGTTCACGTCATCTTGTAGATTTTGGACCCATTAGTTGAGATGGTCATTTATAGGCGCTCAGGTTAAGTTGGTAATTGTAGACAATATCTCATTTTGCTTGGTCTCAAGTACTTCACATTTAGCAGCCAACCGCTCAATGGATGCTGTTAAAGAGGCAAACCTGGTTTCTTAAGTAGTTTGATTTACACCGCATAGCTGATGTTCATTCTCAACACCATCCAGTAAATTGATTAAGGAGTAGTTTAGATCAGTTGGAAGACCTTCCAAGGATAGGAAACACCCTTGAGCTATTGCTCAGATTTGGGTTTCTAATGCTTGTACTTGAGATACTAAGAGCATGGAAGGTTTGGAATTGGACGTTGGAAGCGAGGATCCTGGGGGGCCTGGTGGTCCTGGGGGTCCTTATGACCCATCCCTTCCTGAAGGACCCGGAGGGCCTTGTTGACCCATTGTACCAGGAGGACCACGTTCCCCTGGTGGTCCCAGAGTTATCAACAGAGAACTAGGTGGGACCAGAGGTCCTTGAGGACCAGCAGGGCTAGATTCACCTGCTCAAATTGTATCCACAACTCAGATCAGTTGTTGGAGGAGCACGTCAAGTTCCTTGAAGCGGCCATCATATTGGGCTTGCAATATTCCCAACTGTCTCATAATCTCAGCTTCAAGGTTAGAGATTTGGTTTTGCATGGGGGTAGCAGCGTCACTAACTTGTTGTGAAATTTCTTGGCTGATGTAGGCCACAACGCTGTTGTCAATTCTCACCAATTCGTTATGAAGTTCGTTGATCTCTCTTCTATTATTGAGAATTGCTTCCCAATTATCCCATCCAAAGTTAGATGCTGTCTCATAGAATGAGGATAGTTGAGAGTGAAATTGTTGCATTAGAGTCAACTGGCGTTGAATCTCGAGGTGATGCAACCCCAAGATTTGGAGTACATGGTATATAGTGGGATGTACATAATGCCGGAGGTACTGTTCAGTTCTAGCCACACCAACTTTGGTAGGCTGTAATACCGCTCGATTGTATAAACCCATCATATTGTCAGCAACTTTAGATGCTCAGTCGCGATTAGGACAAGCACCAGGCTGGATAGCCCCTCTTATTAAGCCTTTGACTGTTTCCTCTGCATTAGCGGCTTGAATTTTATAATTAGTTTGGTCAGGGCCCTCAATGGTCAAGTCCATAGAAGCTTGAAATTGAATGTGGCTGATATTAGCTGAAGGCAAATCTTACCAGTTTGAGTGTACCCATCGAGAGATACTCATAGATTCCTCAGAAGAGGGACTCGCTTCACTAGATGAATTCATCATTGTGAAAGTATGTTTTCACCAGGTAGCCTCAGAAGCATACCTGGCAGAAAGCACCAGTATTGGAATTTCGTGAGAAATTATATAAGCAGGTGCGACAAAGGCTACAAAATTATTAGTTCCGTGGCTCTATTGAAGATTGACACAATTGCAATGAATTTATTAGTTCCATTGCTATAGTTGGTTCCAATTGGAAATACAGAATCCTGTAAGCAAATAGACCAAAATTAAACTACGCGAGATGAAAATTTAGGTACTTTATTAATTAAAGACTAGAGATATTTATAGGGAAAATGTAGTGGTTCTTCACGAGGATTTCCTTGATCTGCCTGAGGTAAGATCTTTCCTACCAGAGGACTAATACTGTTGATTATCATTATTATTGTAATAATTGTGATTATCATATCTAATAAAATTCTAGATGGATGCAATAGACCTTCTTAACAAGGCCTAGCCCCTTCGAAATGATTAGTCATTTCAAGTTTCTTAGCCATCTCAAATTACTGAGTTTATTTGGGTTAATTAAATTTAGGAAGTTGATAACTTCAAAGAGTCTTTCTTTGGTCAAATTGAGAATCAGAAATATTAGGTTTAGATTTCTCCATCTTATTAGACTGAGAGATCAAATCTCAATCTAGAGTATTTTTGGTTGTCCTAGTTGTATCTCCAAAAGTTCTGCAACCAGCATAATGACGCGTGATCTGTTACAACTTTGAACTTTACCCCATGCAGATAGACTCAGAATTGCTTATATCTGTATATCACTGCTAAGCACTCCTGCTCAGTCACCATATAATTACGCTCATGACAGTTCAGACTTCAACTACAGTATGCTACAGGATGTTCCCTTTCCTCGTCATCTTTCTGAGAAAGTACTTCCCCAACAGCAGAGAGGGATGCATCCATCTGAACAATAAACTCTCAATCAAAGTTTGGATATTGCAACACCGGTGCACTGATCAACGGCATATAAAATGTATCAAAAGCGGATTGATGACATTCCATCCATTCAAACACAGCGTCCTTTTTAACAACTCAAATAGCGGCCCCCCAATACAGCTAAAATTAGGGATAAAGCGCTGGTAGTAACCAACCATTCCTCAAAAATACCTGTATGTCATGTTTACTATTGGGAGTAATCAATTTGCTGATGGCCTCCACCTTAGCCAGCTGTGGTTTCATCCCTTTAGAGTCTACCACAAACCCCAGGTATTCCAGCTGATCTTTGAAGAAGTTACATTTTCAAGGTTTAATTTTAATGTTCGCCTCAGCCAGCTGGTGGAATATTGCTTCTAGGTGGTCAAGATACTCTGAAAAGGTTTGATAAAACATTAATGTTGTCAAGGTATGTAAGGATGCATGACAGTTTCAGGTTACCAAGAATAGTATCCATGGCTCGCTGAAACGTAGCTGGAGCGTTGCACAGCCCTTGAGGCATCCGCATCAGTCATAAAAGGCCTTTGGAGGTGATTACAGCGCATTTTTCCTGTTCCACCGCAGGTAACTTGATTTGCCAGTAACCTGATATCAAGTCCATTACTGAAAAGTAACGGGCTCCCTTAACTAATCCAAAGAATCATCAATCCATGGCAAAGGGTACAAGTTCTTTTTTGTAATACTGTTGAGCTTTTAATAGTCTATTACTACATGGTTGATGCCGTCCTTCTTTTTTATAATTAGAACAGGTAAAGCCCATGAGTTTTGGATGGTTCAAGCATCCCTTGCTCTAGCAACTTTTCAATTTCATTAGTGACAATGTCTTGCTGTCCTGTATTGGTGGATTGGCTGGGACCTTAAAGGGGGATGATCTCCAGTGTCTACTCGATGGACCACCCCCTGAGCACACCTAAGTCATGAATGTCAACAGCGAAAATCCCCTTATACTTCTGAAATAAAGCTATTGCTTGGTCTTTTTGTTCTTCTGATAGCCCTATTTGATTACTTTGTGGTACCACCATTATTATGCCAGTCAGTGCTTTGACTGGTAGACTGGATTTGTCCAATGACCCAAGATCATGAACCTGAAGGACCTCATCTATTGGAATCAAATGTAGATATGCTACAATTTGGTGTCAGCGGATTTGCATTGGTTCATTCTGGAGGTTTGCTAACAATATCTTAATCTCTCCATGTCCCAGAAGTGTAATACTTGGAGCCACATGCAGCTCAACCTGCATTTGATGATAGAGCCTAATGACTTCCCCATATAGCCCAACAGGCACTTCCACTTCTAACTCAGTGTTCACTAAGACTTGGTGTCCAGAAGGAATAGATATGGGCCCTGCAGCTCGAAGAGGTATCCCTTGATATTCATATATCTGCTGGGGAAGGGGCTGAGTCTTGCACTTTAGTCGGTGATAGCAAACTAGAATCACCCCATCACTATAGACAAGATTGATATGGCTCTTGTGCACCGGATCCTTTGGTACTCTGCTAGTGGTGAAGTAAATTGGGATCCGCTGACCCAGAATGGCGAGGGTCTCCTTCATCATATTAACAACAGCCCCAAAATGGTGCAGGAAAGCAGTTCCAATTAGCAGGTTATATTTTTCATTTGGCAGCACAATCACTGAGGCTACAATGACAATAGACCCAAAGCGCAGAGGTAGCACACTGTAAGCTCCCTCAGAGATGGTGCTTTCTGCTTCAGCAGTTCCATACACCATTCGATGGTCCACATCAGGTTTTAAAGTCAACTTTGTCATTAATTTAGTGGAAACTATGTTGCCTGGAGCACCAGTATCTATTATAGCGCGAACTCTATTTTTTACTACAAAAATATCACAGTATGTACACTCAGAATAAGAAGAATATTGACTGTTTAATATGTGAACATCTACAGGCTCTCTTTTTTCAAGAAAACTCATTATCCCTTCACCAACTTTGGGTATTCTTTGACAATGGCATCTACCAGAAGGGCGATGGTTACTTCTTTCAGAGTTGGTGCATCTGTGGCAGAATCGAGTTTTTCTAAGGAAGCTTGATCAAGCATTTGACAGGCATATGGCTTCAGTTGTTCTGTGTACTCTTCTTCCGCTGCCGCCTTGTATTGAGCTTGTGTCACTACGTTTACTCCTCCAACTGGCTGCTGGTATAAAAGTCCATCATCATACTGAAGGATTTCCACAGAATATAATACTATTGATTCAGGAACTTTTTGAGTTGGTATCGCAGAGGTAGAGGGTCCCATCTCTACTCCACTCCATCTTTTCCCTGATAGTATTGATCTTGGTGTATGTAGTTCACACAGAGGTTATGGCAGAATTTTGCCAAATGACCAGGGCGGCCACATTCATAGCAGTTAACCCCATAAGATCCACATCCTTGATTGTCATAAGAGGGTCCAGATCGGAAAGTTTGGGGTCATTCAACGTAACCAGGCCCAGGTCAGTAAGATGATTGTTGATGTCCAGCATAGCCAGGTCCTGGTTGATAGCTGGGTTGCTGACAGTTTTCATAACCAGCCCATTGACGCTGATTGAACTGTTGAATATAATTTGGCCAAATATGATTTGCAGAGTTATAGAAGGGCCAATAATTACTAAATGGAGCTGTAGCTAGATGAGAGTATTCTCCATTATAAGAGGTTGCAGTAGCGGCAGTAGCCTTCCATTCCATATTTGGCGGTGGAAAGTTAGGGGATATGTGGCGCAAAAACTGTGCAATATTGAGCAGAGGTACGTCGTCATCCAGAAGCGGCGAAATGACATTATGAAGCTCTCAATATGGCTTCACTGTGGAGGTCATGGCGATGCACATGTCAGCTTCCGCTAAGTACCCTGCTGCAATCAGCATGTGGTATTCCATTGTGAATTAATCAGTGAACTCCAGGAGAGTCTCATTTTGGCAGAATCCAATTGTTAAGAATTCTGCTTTCCGCTGCGACATCTTTGAGGTACCCCCAAACAGGTGGAGTATGGTATCTTTCACATCCTTATAGGTAACAGAGCTACTTGGGAGGTAACAGGTGACCTGATTGGCACTCCTGACGTCCAAGGAAGATATCAACAACTTAGCCTTCCGTCTATCAGATGCGCCTTCCACTGCAAACTCAAACTGTTTGAAGAAACCATTAATATTCCCATTTTAATCAAACGGAGGTAATTTTTGATATTAACCTCCTCATCTCGTTCATGGGGTTTTGGCCCATACTGAGGAATGGGTCAAAATCCAAAAGCAGTTTCCCGATGAGAAGCTGGATCAGCAGAAGTTGGGATGTCCGCCACTTCAGGGTAGCGTGACCTTCTGCCATGGGCGGTACCACCATTACTTGAGAGAAGTGGCGTTCTGACTCATATTTGTATCCAGTACTATCATCCTAGGTGTAGTAGCTCTGACCAGCGTCATATTCTTCCTCATATGATGCCCCCTCTTGATGGTCATCCATGTCCCAGCGAGAAGACCAAGAGGTATTGGTCAATCTTTGCTCTGTGCACTGCAGCCATTCAGTGGTATCATTCAATTGATTAGCGAGTTCTTTGTTTTGTTGTCCCAAGATTTGCATCTGGCTAAACGTGCTATCAAGCTGGTGCATGACAGCATCTCATTTTTGAAGGAGTTCATCTTGGTTTTTGAGCACTGCATCTAAGGTAAGTTTGAGTTCCTCATATCTGGCTAGTGCAGTGTTCTGTGAAGATTCCCCAGCAATACAGGCTGTGTAAGGCATAGCTGATGACTGGAGTTTCAGAGTGTTTGGTGTTGATCAATGGGACCCCTGTTTTAAGAAGAGTGTTTATAACTCTCCTGTTCCCAGCGTGGTAGTGAATGGTGCACAAGGCCAACATCAGGGAACTAGCCATTAGTGCCAAAGACATTAAAGCCCAGCAGAGGGTGCTGGAGCAATAACAGCTTAGGTATATAATAGCGAAATTTATGATAAAAACCCTATTATGAGTGGCATGGTGCACATAGCGAAAAGGGTTAAGTGACCCAGGTTGGAGGGAACTTGGATGAACAAATGGTGTGTGAGTTGAGAGCTGCAGGGTACTTTCAATGGCAAGGGTAATGGAGCATGAGACCTCCTCGAAGAGGTTTGCACACAGGAGCAATTGGAATATCATAAAATTGTAAAATAACATAAATAGGAAAAAAGGTTTATTTGCAAAGTTAACCAACAAGGAATGTTGGTTGGGGAAATTTTATTTAAGCTTGAGTGGGGAAATAGGGGTTATGCTGCAGTGGGCCCAAGCACCAACTCACCAATAGGGCAACACTGCCATCCAAGTTGGTTGAATAGGCTGAAACTGACTTCACTTGAGTGATCTATTGAAGTTGGATTTGACCTGAGCGCATTATTTTGAAGATGGAATGGGTTTTGAAACCCCGCTCCTTGACTAACCAAATCAAACAGTCCACATTCATTCAGTAAATTGTTTGTTTTAATGCCTGGCTTGACGTCAGGGGCTGGGCATTTGGCACATTACTAGTCCCAACCTGGGCATATTTTTCCCAAACCCAGCATTGGTCTAGGGTGTGCCTCAGGTCAGGAAGGGCCTGCAGCTTCACCATTTGGGCCTCCTGGCACCCAGCCTTGTCTTTGGGGTAGGTCCCTACTATTATGTCATGTGCACAGGACACCTGTAGTGAGCACCACTGTTATAAAATTGGAGAGTATTGTTAGGATCTGCCATATTGTTTGTACAGGTCAAACCCACTGAGCAACAGACAGATGATGTGGGGTCATCAGTCCTTAGGACACACTTGAAAATATACTAAAAATAGGAGCAATTGCCACAATCGACTGTTTTATTTATTTTAATAATTACAGCAATCTTTTGCTGTCCCATTCTCTCTTCACTATTAACAACTTCTTCTCTCAATTTCCCATATCACTTGTATACAGTGGCTTCAGGAAATACTGCTCTCATAGCTTGGCTATTCTATTCTGCTGATTCTCCTCAAATTTGGCTTGTTATTCTCTAATCTTCTATCACTATAATTGTAGGCGATTCAATTCATATTCATCAAATGTCGACATTGCCTTATCACCTTATCATCTTATTTAGAGGCAATATAATAGTAACCCATTATACCCATAAATGCCTCATCTCAAGGTACTCAAATAATTGTAACTGATATCATGTTCAGCGGATTCTTCCCAATCTGCCTTAGCTGTCCCACGATTATTGTCCAGTCATATCAGAATTGTGAAAACAAATATTACCAAAATGGGGAGTAAATTATGTCACAAAGGCCATTGATTGAGACAACTGATGAACCCATGTAGCTGCAAGAGCCACAAGGGTCATGTGAGCAACCAGCGTCAATGTCAAACACAGAGAAGCAGCCACACATTCACAAGTGGGTTAAAGCTTGACAATTTAATCTACTCAAGAAGCCCAGAGGATCCCAGAGGATCTGGGAATTGGACTACGCTGTCCTGAAACTAAGCAACGGATACACAATTGCCTCATGAGAAGAAATTAATTTTATTGAATCAAGTCCTACTTCAAACACCCCAAATCCCTAAGTACTATATATACTGTCTATTTTCATATCAATAACATCTTTTACAGAATCTGCCTTCATTATTGCCATTTTACTCGATGATAATAATGCCAAATATAGTTTTATTGTAAAAGGTTCAGACTTAGCCTTCCTAGTGTCAGCAGAGGTTGAGAGAGTTCTGGTGCGCTCTGGAGTAGCCCCCTTTATGTATATTCCCAAGGCTGCAACACAATTGGACATGCTTTGAACCATGAGAAAAAGTCCCACATTTAGGACTAGACTCTCAGATTTTCATGATGGCACACCCTGTGAATAAACTAATGATTTATTGCAAGTGGCTTAACCCCTTACATCAGCACCCCCTGAGCGAGAGGGCCACTTTAGCAACAATAAGATTACAGCACCAGCTGGTGTAGGATACCCTCCTAGACTTTATCCAGCTATGGACTAGTAATCTTTCATCCATCATCTTAGTATGAGCACTGGGTCTCTAAGTAAAGTTAAATATGTAAAGGTTATCAGCTTTACTGCCCGTCCAGCTGCCTGTAGACCACCCTAGGCTAGACCTTTAAAGGACTGCTTCAATAAACTTTCCATTTATTAATCTAGAGGCCTGGCAGCTGCTTTAATGCCAGCTCTAAGGTTAAATAGGCTTCCCACTTTTAGTTGCCCATCACGTAAGGCTAAACTTGGTCACTGAAATGATAAGATGCCCCAAAATTATTTTTAACTCGGCCCCATCAGGTGGAGCACAGTCCATTGCTACAGGGTATTTGTACGTTCAATTACCATCCTCTAGTTCATTTGATAGTTGCACACATTAAGCACCCACAGTACAATTAGATAGTGAGGTTAAATTGGACCCACCTGAACAACATTGGGGTTGATATGATAGGATAGATAGAGTAGCCGCCATTGAAGAGGATAGTGGCGCCTCTCCCCTTGGATTAGGGTTTACCCAGTGATATATATTTGGATACTTGCGTCCATTAACAAGTATTTCTGGAAACAGACCAGCTCAGATTTCATAGATGCACCAACGCCAGCCAGGTTGGATTCGGACTTGTACACGTTGTATAAAGTTTGCAGGGGAGGGTGGCTTAAGTTTTATCCTTTAGAAGTCAGATTAAACAAATCGCACCAAGATGCGAAGCCATCATATCCAAGTTCAAGCTAGGCTAGCAATAGATTGTGCCCAAACTAAAGGGTAACCTTGGGCTAAAGGCTGCGGCTTGAAGCTAGTTTGGCCTATAAAGTATTCTGTGAAGTGAATTCCAAAGCTGAATGCTGTTGTATGTCAAACTTTCAATTGCTTCCCCATCATAAACCAAAGGTTATAAAAGTAACCCAAAATATCATCATTCCTAATTGGCAAATTAAAAATTATGCAGGTTACAATTTACAGCCAACAGTGGTCAAAACTTCAATTTGCATTAATGAATGATACCAAACCAAAGATGAGCCCACTCTTTCCATCACTCTGCTGGCGAACATTCTGGCCAAATTAATGGGCCCAAATGCCCCACTCAACCTATTTAAGCTATAGTTTTAGGTACACCAAACAAATAAAAACATATGTAGTATAAGCAATTATACTTTATAAGCCCATAGGTTGAAGTTGGCAACGGGCCCATAGCTGAAGGCATAGTGCAGAAATGCAAAGTTTGGCTGCTCAGCAAAAGAGCTCTAAGCAGAAAAATTGACACGGAGCAAGCTGACCCAAGATACAAAGCACAGGATGGGTCAGTTGGGTGGCAGAGGAGTTCGGCAAACTGGACATTCCAGCTTAATCTTCATCCACTAGCGAAGCGTTAGCAGGCGATTGGCTGAAACAAGTACCTGGTCAAGGCACGAGGTGTGGAAGTAATGCTGGCATGGGGTAACCATAAGGCCACGAGAGCTAGAGAACCTGGCCAGCGACATGGTTGCTGAAGACCTATAGGTGGTGGTCTGGGGGTGAAGCAACGGGGTTGAAGGGTCACTCGAGTCAGGCTCCAAAAGAGAGAGCATGCAGATGGCACAATCCTTGTGGCTAGGATCCAGCGGCTCCTCCTCGTTGGTGCGAGCAAGGATGGGGTGGTAATTATAGGTTGGGGGGAGCAAGAAGGCGGGGACCAACCACCGAGGCCCAAGCCAATCTTGGGAAAACAAAATGAGGATTTGAGCGGCGACGTAGGCAACTAAATACCACACCCAAGAGTGGGTCTCGGTGGAGAGGCCCAAGACATTCCCGGGGTAGGCAAAGAGGTATAGCGGGATGGCCAATTTCGTAGCCGAGATCCCAACGGTATACGTAGGGGAGAGGCCCTTGGAGGTTCCCCGTGTGATGTTGCGCCAGATCTGAGGGATCCAAAACGAATACAGCCCAAAAAAGAAGGTACGAATCATCGCCAGCTGAAGCTTGCCCCGGCTAAAGAGCGTCTGGAATACCAACATCAGCCCACCGAGCATCAGGAAATAGAACAGCAGATGGTAGATGGCCAACGCCCGCCCATTACGGAGATGCGACGTCTCAGGGCGCTGGACGCGGACCAACAGGCGGAGATACTTAACCTCGTAAAGCCCCAGCGTAACCAAGAAAAAGAAGGCCGATGACAGCAGGGGCAGGCGCGCGGGCAAAACTGCGATGGCGGCGTAGATGTGGACAAGCAGCATGTAACCATCCACCGCCATGTGCAAGAGCAACGACCCCATGGACACTTTGCAGACCATGGAGTGGGTGGCGGAGTACTCGGTCTGTGCAATCATGAGCAGCGCCTCGGCGAGCCCAAGTCCCGCCGCCATGCCCGCGCACAAAACCACCTTGCCGATCAACACTTCTTCCTTGTCACCGACAACCGAGCTATATACCGCCACGTCAGGGCAGTTTGGCGAATAGACAAACGTATTGAAGTGCAATGGCATGGCCGGGATTGTGGATACGCCCTGGGGCTTCTCCAGTTCAGCCTCCAACGCCAAAATCTCCTCGCGGGAATATTTGGGGGCGAACGGCATTAGCTGCGCTACCATCTGCACCCAACAGCTCGCGTTAAGGCTGGGATCCGTCATGTTCTCAAACAAACCGAGGCTCTGATTGAGGTGGCGCTCGAGACCTTCCTTGGCTTTGCTGAAAAGGTCCGCCGGTAGGATGCCAAGCAGGTTAGAAGGATCGTATTCACTGGCCGATGAATACCCGTGCAAGTATATCGACCCGTTGGAAACCACATGCAGCCCTTCTAAAAGCAAGCTTTTGCTTTCATTCAAAGCAATATCAGAGTAAAGCGAAAGCCTCCCATAAACAAACCCAAACGTAGCATTCATAGCGGGCGCATCAGTAAGATCCCGCTTTAAATCGAGGTGCATGACTCCCCTTCGAGAAGTGTTAACCGCACGCCTCCACGCTAAATCGGGCGACTGCTCTTCCAAGCCATGCACCGTCGCCTCGGGCTTTGTGGAACCTTTAAGCCAATCCCCACGGACGAGGCCAAACGGCTGTTGGTAAAAGCGCCCACCTGCTTTGACTATCAACCTCGCATCGATCACTTCGTCAATATAATGGCGAAAGGGTTCGGGAAACCCCCAGGTGGTTTCGTTAAAAGTTGCCCTACTCAGGCTGGCGTTGGCGCGTTTAAAATTTTCCCGGTGCCGCGACGCCTTGTCCGAATCGTCCCGCTCGGAAAAGAGAAGCTGCAGGTTCAAAATCGCGTAAAGCAGGAAGAAGAACAGGATATAATATCGATCGTAGGAACCTTCCATCGCTTACAAAGTAACTCTCGCTTTGGTTTAATATGGTGATCTAAAACCAAAGCAAAACTGTCAGAAAAGGATACCGTGGCAACCCTTCCCATAAACCATATACTAGGGGAAAAGTAAAGTTTTGTTCCCTCAAGGAATAAATTGCCGACGATATAAGTAGCTGATACAATTACGACTCCAACACTAAACAAAGGCTGCTGCCGTAGAGTTTAAAAGCAATCAATAGATGCGGCAGCCGTGGGTCGGAGTGAACTCGAAACAAAAAGCTTCGTAGCAAGCGGCAGTCAACCAGGACTCAAAGCTCAAATGCACGAAAAATTAAACAGTTGTAAAAAACCAAACGGTAAAAACAACCACATTCCAAAACAGATGTGGTATAAAGATTAATGCTTATCAAAGTCCTGCTTCCAAAAAAGCGCGTGCAAATTTACTAAAAAAAGAACCAAACCAAAATGAAGCGACCTACAACCCAGAACGGCAATGATTCTGATACATATAACAAATACCACAAGCTATCAAAACACCCAACGATTTCAATACCAAAAATCCTCAACCAAACCAACTTAGTAAACAAATATACCAGCAGGAAAGTTTAATTGACTATGCATCATTGATATATTTTACTAGTGAAACCTGGATTTGATCAAGCAAGCAACCTCAAAGAAGCGGCAGGATAAAGGCATCTCAACGATTTTATCTTTTAAAAAATGCTTACGGTTAGGTTAATATTTGATCAGGGCTTGACCCTGGCAGGTAAGTAGGTTAATATTAAGTTTGATATTTAAAGTAAATTAACTGAACTGAGGGTTGTTCAGTCACGTGTAGTATCACTGATCTTCGAACCCAACTGTTGTGCTCAAATCCAGTCTAAACGATAAAACTGGCTGAGAGATCAATGTTGCCACATCCATAAGATTGCGTCCTTAAATTCGTAAATTTTATCTCCTTAATCACTGGCACTGTCGTGAAGAAACTGGAATTCCAGTTTCAACATGAGGGGCGGTGTTATTAATACCGGCATTATTGTGAATATCGGGCATCGTGGCAGTCAATCATCGTGGGGCATAGTCGTGAAATGCACCCAGAAATCATAGCAGGGGTAGTTGGGATAAACCCCAGAAAAGAAGATAGTCAAAATTGATAGAAGACTGAATACTTAGTTTTATTGTAAAATTGGATCAAGTTTTATACCTGATCAATTGAAAAATAATTTAAAGGAAAAGATTTTTTGGGTAGCAAATGGAATTTGATAAAAATCAATAAATGGGATCCAAGGGTAAAACTAGGGAGAGTATATCCCTGATAGGTTGGTTTTCTTGGAACTTCAATGATACTCTGTCATGGCTCCATGACATAACTGAGGGCACAGATTGCAAGGCTAAAGCTGCATGTCAGGAAGACAAAAAGGTTAAGTTAGCAGGCCTCTCTGACCTTAAATATACCCTGGACCAAGGTGAGTACAGGCAAAATATGTACAAATTGGCTCTAAAAATATATGTGATGCTCAGCCTGACATTACAGCTCAGGCATTAAAATGCATCAGCTACATTCTAAATCCTGATGGTTCATTACAGTTGCTTGAGGAACAGGGTTTAGAAACCCATTACATTTTTAATATTACCAAATTGGGTTGAGTCCAACTACAATCTATAACTTGTGTTGGTCAATTTTGAGTCACAGGACCCTGGCTGATAGTAGTGTGCACCTATTGGCTCACTTAGGCTTAGCACCATTTTCACCAATTAATGACTCACCACCTATTACTTAGGTATAATTCTATAAGACCAACTTTTCTCATTGATTGACTTCATAAATAAAAATTCTCTATTAAGTCTATATTTTTAAATTATAGTTCCTTAGGTGAGCCTGTGCATGGACCTCTTTAAGGAAGTCTCCAACAAAAATAGCCACTTTATTTTGTCCAAATTAACTAAAGTATTTGGTGAGCCTTTGGGCCACCTTGGTCCCCTCCAAATTGAGGCACCCAAGCACCCTAGCACTGACCTCCACTTGGTTATGGATTTCCCTTTGAGGTCCAACCAGGTTCTGTTTCTTCTTTGTTATTTAATATTATACACTGTGTTGTAACCCTTGCCCTAGATCCCTTTTGCTCTAGCACCCTCTGCGGTATCTTATTTCTGATCTTGCTAAAGGCTAGTTCCCTAGCAGTGTGGCTGTGAATCCTGCATCACCTCTTGGGGTATAAGAGAGTATCAGACACTCTCTTGACATTAGTTGGCCAACTCTTTTATTTTATGTGAGCCAGAATTATCCACATGGGGCTTTCTTTATGTGTGAACTGGGTGAGTTAGCTGATTTTATGGCCACTATGGTGCTCACCACAGTTTTATCATTTGGTTTTCTATTGGTTTGTTTTAGCATTATTCTTGCAACTACCAATTGGGAAGTGCCTACCCTTCCTGCTTGTACCTTATGGACTTTTTTAGCATTATTCTTGCAACTACCAACTAGAAAGTGCCCACCCTTCCTGCTTGTACCTGATGGACTTGGAATTTTTGTGATCCTGTTGTCATGATTTCCCAACTTTCTCCCAGAAGTTACATCAAATTTAACAGGCCCTTTCTTCCCTCTCAGTGGAAGCTTCTTTTGATAATAATAAACTGTCTGGTTCTTGTCCACCCTTGCATGGGGTGGATTTGCTATATTGGCTGTCTCCAGAGGCGACTGACTGGGTTTTTGCAGTGTTCTGCACACAGCTACTTTTGTGGAGATCAGTGGAGGGTTTGGAGCATGCCCTGGAGCAACGTCATCTGGACATTTCATCCATCCACACCTTCTGTGAGCTCTTTTCTCTGTGCCAAGCTAACCACCTTAAAAATTATATTTGAATGAATTTTATGATAAAGCACGGTCCCTACCATTGCCCAATGTTGTTAAAACGTTGTTTTTCTGTTCCACCTTAGACCTCCCCATGAGAAACTTCCAAATTTGGAAGTCACCCCCTCTTAACTTTAACCAACTGTTTGAAGCTCTTTGGGGCAGGGAAACTGCCCCAACCCAGAAGGGGCAAGGTAGTTTGGATGTCATTGTTTCACCCAGGGAGGCTTCTATAAATATAGGCTCCAAATCTTGTGTGCACCCCTCAAAAGGGAGGAATCTTATCCTTATAAATCTTTGAGTTCTGCCAAATTTGAAGGCAAATAGGGGTCTAGCCCCAAGTTTAAGTTAAACGTTTCAGATGATTCCACCACAATGATGTCATCTGCAACAGCCCTATAGACACAGTGACCACAACTAATGTATTTCCTTGAATGGGGCAGAGCTCCCCACAAAACTCTCCCCATTTTGGCAAAATTTGAGGGTCTGGGAGAATCTAAACCTGAATATAACAAAAAATGAACTAATAATGATGATTTTCATTGCACCACATTTTTGCAGTACAGGCCAAAGCATTGACAAAGGGCTTGATGGTGATGGCCCTGGATAACAAAGCACGCCTGGCCAATGGAGCTGATATAGGGTCATTGATGCCTGAAAATGCGTTTTGTAATGCAGATAACATATAAAAAATGAGCCATTTATTATTTTCTACAGCTCTGATGAGGATCCTATTTCAGTATATTAAATTACTCCTGAGAACCCATGCTTGACCCCTACCATGATCCACAGAATATAAGCGGTGGAAAAGGAGTTACTATTAAAATATAAAAAAGTTTATGCAACTGCTGAAGATATGGTAGGATATGTGGCCTCAGTAGTAAGAAAGGCAATTATCCCTCTCCATTCCATGATGCAGAAAAGTACCCTGGAGGCATGCTTATACCCAAAGAATATTTTTATGGTGAAGTGTTGGCGTTGTCTGCTATAAATAAAGACCATCCTTGATATTTTTTGACTGCTAATCTTTCATCACCTTCAGGTAAAATCAACACAACTATTTTGGTGGGTACAGGACCCTCTGAGAATTTTATTGACCATGACCTAGCTGACTACCTTGGTTTAACTTATTTGCATGGTGGTATGGTTAGGGAGGTGCTTCCCATGATATTCCCACGCTGAAGGTTCTGGAGTTAGTGGATTATCAAGTTGGAAAATATCATTTGGCTAACTGCTTCCAAGCAATCAAAAACCTCTTGTATCCTAATATTTTTGGGAGTGGAGTGGTGGCGAAAGTTTGACGTCAGAACCATCTTTAAAGACAATACTATATCACTAACTTTGATGAATGGCCGTGAATTAGTTATCGCCATGTCTGAGGCCAACTTTCAGGGAGACTTGCCCCAATGGCCCAAGGTCAACACACTCAGTATAGATCCTCTTCTGAAGCCCTCTTTGAGGTACCCTTACCTTCCTGTTTAGAGGGGCTGGAATCTTCGTTTGATGTGGCTTCAGCCAATGTACTACCAGCTCATTCAGAGTTTGATTATGAGTTCAAACTCACCATTTATCTGGTGTATATATCTTCTCCCATTTACCCCTTGACTGTATGGGAGGAATCAGTGTTGGATGTGTGGGTTAAAGAACAGTTAGCTAAAGGCACTATATTTCAGTGTACCTTCCCAGTGTGCTCCTCATTTCTCCTTGTGAAAAAGGCTGTTGGTGCCTTACACCCATGTGTAGATTATGGAATCTCAACAATGTACTGTACCATACTTGCATCACATCCCATTGATTCTCAGATTGCTCTCTAAGTGGAGAAGGCAAAAGTCTTCTCCAAACTAGATTGCTTATATGCGTTAAATCATATCCAGATTAAGAAGGGCCAGGAGTGGGTAAACATATTCCGTACCCAAAAAGGAATTTTCTAGTTTTGGGTCTTGTCATTTGGGCTTAAAAACGCCCCAGCTATCTTTCAACGCTATATATAAGCGGCCTTGAGGACCTTCTGGTGTGTGTGCGGTAGCTTACATGGATGATATCCTAGTGCTTCCCTCAATCAATAGTCCCATGCTGTACACCTGCGGCAAGTGGTGGAGAGTTTAAGGGCAGCCAGATTTACGCTAAAAGTCAGTTGGTGTGAGTTCTTTGAGTCCCAGTTCACCTTCTATGCGACGTTGTGTTTGACCAAGGCCACATGATCATTCCAGACAAGGAGAAGAAATTTGGGAGTTGCCCACCCCAATTTTGGTCAAGATATTGATAAGCTTTTTGGGGACGTGTACATTCCTTAAGAAATTCACAGCAAATCTTTCTGAGGTGGAAGCTCCTGTATAAAGCAAAGTGGGGCAAAAGTGCTTTAGTAGTCACCCATTTTGCAGGGTGTCTTCCAAGTGGTAAAGTGCAACCTGCTGTCTATGTCTATCCTTTGCCATGTTGATCCTGATAAAGAGTTTATTGTGGCTTCTGATACCCCCAACTTCACCATCGCACCACCTTATTACAAGTAGGCAAAGATGAAATAGAGCATCTGGTGGGATATCTTTCTCAAAAGATGTCCCTGCCTGAGTTGAACTACGCCGTTTAAGACAAGGGATTTATTGGCAGTGGTGGAGGCGCTTACCTATTGGAGTCATCACTTGCATGGCTCATCACAACCATCCCGCATTTTTACAGATCACCGTTCATTGTTGTACTACCATGCACCTCATATCCTGACCTCACAGCAAACTTGCTATCATGAGACCCTGGCTCAATTTGTGTTCTCCTATGAGTTTACAAAGGTCAGGAGAATAGTTTGGTGGATGCTTTGAGCCAAGATCCTGCGTTAGCTCCAGATCCAAAGGAGGTGGAAGTGCACAACACCCATTTGATGATTCCGCCAGGTAAGCTTTTGTCGCAACATCCCTTCTCCATGATTCATGGGTCAGCGCTTGCTCCTCTGTAAAATGTGGAGGAATATGGTATGTTAAGAAAGGTAGTCCTTTCAAAGCCTCTGTCAGCAGAGTATACTATGGTCCTCGCCAAGAGCAAGTTAAATAAAACAATTACCTGAGGATACCACGTTACAGATGAGATAGTGTGGTTTCAGGGACGCCTCTGGGTTCTCAGAAGACCCTTTCGCCTGATAAATCATCTGGGATCATCATGATGGGATCATCGTTGGCCACCATGAAAAGGCAAAGACTCTTGAGATTATCCACTGCACTTACAATTGGAAGAGATTAGCCACGCAGGTTGTCAGGTATTGTAAAGAGTGCCTGGTCTGCAACCAAATGAAGCCAAATTTCCAGCCCCTCGCAGGGTTGTTGGTGCCAGTCCAAAAGGACAAAGGGCCTTGGACTTCCTTATCAGTGGATTTTATTGTGGAGCTACCGGCTTCTGAAGGCTATGACATTATCATGGTAGTGGTGGACCTTTTTTACTAATTCACCCACTTTATCCCTTGAAGAACCACAGTAAATCATGGCTTGAGATGGCTAGGCTTTTGTATCTCATGTGTTTGCTCTTCATGGGGTCCCCCAAGAGATAATTAATGATTATGAGCCCCAGTTTACCTTCATCTTTTATAGAGTTGTGTAAAACGCTTCAGCGTCGTCCCTGCCATTCAACTTCCTATCACCCTCAATCAGATAAGTGGCGGACTGATAAGTGAACCAGGCCTGTAACAGTTCCTGCGGTGTTACACTGCCACGGACCATTCATATTAGTTTCCCATTTCCTCATAGCCCAATTCAGCTATAACAATTCCCAACAAGCATCTATTGGTTGTTACCCCTTTTTCACCAACTATGGCTTCAACTTCGCCTTCAACATGGAGCCCGGCTGTGGATCCAAGGTGGGAAGCTGTGGTGGACCTTACAAAGACAATCAAGAAAGTACACCAGGGGGTGAATAGCAATTTTGATGCGGCCATGCAAGCTTACAAGGAGAACGCTGATGGTAAGAGAAAAGTTGGTCCAGCGTACAAGGGAGGAGATCTCATGATGATGGATTCTAAAAACATCCCAATTAAGCAACCATGCAAAAAACTGGGACTCCAAGAGTATTGGGCCTTACTGCATTTTCAGAAAGATGGGCCATGTCTCATACCAGTTGGATCTCCCTCATTCTGAATCTTTGCAATCTTCCATGAAAGTAAGCTTACGTTGTTTGAGGGTCCCCCACCAGAGACTCCAGAGGCTTATCCCATAGATGAGGGCGCCAGAGTGGGAATTGGAAGAGACTTTATCCTCACACTGAGTAAGAAGAAGGCTTAAGTACCTTATATCCTGGAAGGGATTCAACGCATTGGAGAAAAGTTGGGTACCAGAATGTGACTGCGCCCCTACCCAAGAACTGATCAAAGTTTTCCACACGCGTTTCCCAGAGGCAGCAGGACCTAAGTCAAAGAAAACCATCTCTGCCATGAAGCTGGCCCTGCTCCACAAGAACTTTTTCTTGGCAAATGCCCCTGGAGGGGGTGGAGCCTCAAAAGAATGAGAGGGTAATGCCATGGCTCCATGACATTATTGATAGCACAGATTGCAAG
Organism: Massospora cicadina; assembly: GCA_022478985.1. NCBI lineage: Eukaryota > Fungi > Entomophthoromycota > Entomophthoromycetes > Entomophthorales > Entomophthoraceae > Massospora > Massospora cicadina. The sequence continues at coordinate 49,692 of JAKSZP010000528.1, forward strand.
GATAAAGCTGCACGCCAGGAGGACAAAAAGGTTACTTGGAAGGCCTCTCTGACCTTAAACATACCCTGGACCAAGGCTGGGTACAGGCAAAATATGCCCAGGTTGGTCCCAAAAGGGGTGTGCATAATGTTCAACCTGGCATTACACCCTTTAAAACGCATCAGCTATGCTTTTAAAACCTGGTGGTTTTTACAATTTGAGGGAAAAGGGGTTTTAAAAACCATTCCCTTTTTTATTTTTAAATTGGGAAATCCAAATACACTATATAACTCGGTTTTTTGTCCCTTTTTTTCAGGACCCCGGCCAATGATAGCATACCTTTTTTGGCTCGCTTGGCTTCCCAAATTCCCCAAATTTATGACTCGCCCCCCCTTGCTTAGTATTTTTCGAGACCAACTTTCCTCATTGGCCAAAAACCCCAAAAAAAATTCCCCCCTTTTTTTTTTTAAATATGGTTCCTTTGGGCAAACCTGTGCGTGGACCTTTTTAGGAAGGTTTTCCAAAAGGGGGTACTTTATTTTTGGGCCAAATTAAATTCAGTATCCTGTTACCTTAGGGCCCCCGGTCCCCCCCCAGATCAAAACCCCCCGCCCCCCATGGCCCGGCCTCCCTTTGGTTTTGGATTATTCTTTTGGAGTCCAACCAGGTTCTGTTGTTTCTTTGTTATTTACTATTATACATGCGTTGTACACCCTCGCCCTAGGTTCCTTTTTTCTCTGGCACCCCTCCGCAGTGCCTTATTTCTGATTTGCTAATGGCTAGTTCCCTGGCGGTGTGGCTGTGCATCCCGCACCACCTCTCTGGGAATGAGAGAGTTACAGACACTCTCATACTCATCCATTTTGATAAAGATAAAAGATGGAGGCAATTTCAAGCTTTTCTTTCCAATTACTATCACTTATGAGTAAACAATTCAATTCAAACAGAAAAATTTGATAATCAATACCAGTTGTGATGAGCATGTTTAATAAACAAGGGACAGGATTGTTGAATGTGGTAAAGGGTATAGGATCTGGATCTGTACCGCCCAAAGGCACCAAGCACACAAGAGTCAACAAAAACCAAAGGAAAATAAGTACCTAAGGTGGTGCACCCCGTGGGTTTTGTGGATTTTCTAATAAATACTATAGTTACATGGAATGTCCCACTCTCAACCGCTATCATCAGTTGAACATAGGATCCATGTATTTTTGGGCACAGAGGCACCAACAATGTGGATAAAGCTTTATGAAACCTAAACAATATTATCCTCATATGCTGTGTACATAATAACCTACGCTATCCATATGGCTAGGACCTTGGGTTTGAGACAACGGAGGAAACAAATGAAGCTGCAAAGGTCAGGGTAGTAATTGACTTTACCAACAATAAACATTTGGTATTGACCAAATGTGCACGGTAGACAGTTTCCAAAGATATATTTATCATTATTTATTATCTCCTGACAACACTGGCGCGCACAGTAGTCAAACACTATCTTTAGAAGGTCTTGGAATCCTATGAGGAAATTAAGCAATTTGAGATGCAAAATAATTTCAGCTGATTGACCCTTAACACAGGTAAGGCAATTGCAATTAATTCTCCAAACCTGAAGTTAACGGAGGATCTCACAAAAGCCCCTCATATTGCATCCATTATCATTGATGGGAATAAATCCCAATTATTCCGTGCAACAATGGAAAGTGTGCCACCCATATGCAACCACTGTCATGCCTTTTGGCACAAGATTCATTCCTGCCCTATAAAATGAAAACCTAGAAAAAATAGAAATTCTGTGAAGAGGAAATGGGCAAAGATGACTCAGAGTATGCCAAAATAACTGATACCACACAAGCATTTAACTGGGGAGAATTTTGACAGTATAAAATTATTGACCCAATTTCACCAAAGGAGTGGAAAATGGCCAAACAGGCTTGCAAGTTGGCTATGGCCAAGGAAAAGCCTTGATGGAGTCATCCATCTCACCTGAACAAATTCAAACAGATGTGTAAAAACTAGAAACAATGAGCCAATAAAATGCCACAGAAAACCAAGTGACCAATCCAAACAAACGGGATTCAGCAGAATCTGATTTGGAAGCATATTTGTCATCACAGAGGTTTGGCACATCCACCAATATTATGAATTACAACCTGTAAGGAGAGTGTCTATAGCTCTCCTGTTCTCAGCGTGATGCTCTTGGTGCACAGGCTCAACGCCAGGGAACTAGCCATTAGAATAAAAATCACTATTGCCCAGAAGAGGGTGCTGGAGCAATAACAACACAAGCAAAAGCGAGCGAAGATCAAGGTAAAAACCCACCCCAAAATGACGTGGTGCACTAAGGGAGAAATGGGGAAACGTCCCAGGTTGGAGGGAACCTGGGCGAACCAACTGGTGCACTAGGTGATAACCTAATTGTATATACAATGTTGTGGTTAAGGTAGCGTGAGACCTCCTTAAAGGGGTCCATGCACAGGATTGTTCAGAATAGCATATAATAAAAATGGTAAAAACAGGGAAATTTTATTTGGGAAGTTGACCAACAAGGAATGTTAGTCAGGGGAAACATATTTAAACTTGGATGGGGAATAAGGGGTTTGCTGCAGTGGGCCAAGCACTGACCCACCAATAGGCCAATGCTACCATCTGAATTGGTTGAATATACCAAAAACTGACTTCACTTGAGTGATCATTTTGAAGTTGAGTTTGACCTGAACGCGTTGTTTCATATATGGAACAGGTTTCAAAACCCCATTCCTCGACAAACTGAATGGAAAAATCCGCATTAATTTGGTAGACTGTCTATTTTAATGCCTAGACTGATGTAAGGGGATGGGCATTTGGAACCCCACTAGTACCAACCTGGGCATATTTTGCCCATACCCAGCGTTGGTCTAGGGTATGCCTCAGGTCTGGGAGGCCCTATAATTTACCTTCTGGGCCTCCTGGCGCCAAGACTTATCCTTGGGGTTGGTCCCACTATGAGGTCATGTGACCATGACATTACCCTCTCCTACCAATGGGGCTCAACACCTCCTCCAGGGGCTTGCACAAGAGAAAGTTCTTGTGGGAGGGGCCAACTTCATGGCGACAACGGTCAGTTTAAGTTAAGATATAGCAGCCTGGGGAAAACGCTGGTGGAAGGCATCAATAAGATCTTAGGCATGCACACAGTTACGTGCTGGAACCCAACTGTTCTCTGCTGCACCAAAGCCCTTCCAGGATACCAGGTACTCAAGTCTTCTTTTTACATGGCGGGAAACAACTATTTCTTCCACCTCCCACTCTGGCGCCCCATCTATGAGATAGGCCTCAGGGGTCTCTGGTGGGGCCCTCAAACAATGTCAGTTTGCTCTCATGAAACACAGAGAAGATCTGAAATGAAGGGGAGATCTAGCTGGTATGAGGCATGGCCCACCTTTTCTAACAACGCGGTAGGGCCCAATCCTCTTTGGTCCCAGCTTCTTGCATGGCTGCTTGATAGGGATGTTATGAGAATCAAGCATCATGAGATCCCCTTCCTTGTACGCAGGACCCACTTGGCACTTTCCATCAGCATTCTCCTTTTACACTTGCATTGCCGCCTCCAGACTTGTGGAAACCCCTGGTGGACCTTCTTGATTGCCTTGGCGAAGTCCACCACTGCTTCAACCTTAGACCCACAGATGGGCTCCATGTTAAAGGCAGGGTAAAGCCATGGCTGGCGAAAAACAGAGAACAAATGATTGAGAGTGCAAGGCTATTATTGTAGCTAAACTGGGCCATGTGTAAAAATCTAATCTTTTGGTTGTTATCAGCAAGCAACCCAGTAACATTTTTACTGCACAGGTTTGATTTCCTCATGCACTGCGTTGCGTTGTATAGAATGTATTAATAATTGATAATAGTATGGATACTATTATCTGTAGTTGAGTATGAATTATATTATGGCCTAACGATTGGCCAGTATTATTGATTAAATACTTGTAATGTCATACTTGTAGGGATTCATTCCCTATACTCTTGTCCACCTGATCTTCGCTAAGATACCCTGGTGACAGTCTCTCTCAGCCCAACACACAGTTGGCAGTTATCCCTGATTGTGGTTCCTTCTTCTCTAGATCCCCGCTCAGATCTTTATTCTTCTCTCTGAGAGTCTTCCAATTATTGCCCTCTGCAATAATATCCTTGAGATAGAACACAATAGAAGCTGATAGTCTAACTATACACCAAATTGATAATATTATTGTAACTTTAAACTCTGTAAAGTACTGATTATATAAAGCTGGTCTTTTTTATTATTAATAAATCTAGGAATTATATAGTGGAGAATTCGGCTATCTAACCCTCAGTTGACAACTCTTTGATGAAATGGCAGCTGTTGCCATTTAATTACCCATCCTCATCTTGGCAGCAATGGTCTTCCCCATCCTGGCTAGGATTCTGTCATTGGACATCCTTGAGACCTCAAATGGAAAGAGTCAGAAAACGTGTCCCTAACGTTTTCCTCTCTCCAAGTGAACCAACCATATTTAGCTAGCGACCTGCTTAGGTAATGGGACTTATTACCCATTATGGCAGGTCACTCACCAACCAATTGATTTGCTAGTTGCAGGTGGCATCACTCGCCTCACAACTTACTATTCATTCCCAATCAGTCAGTGATGAAACCCAACTGATCCCAATCGGTACACCTGATAGTTAATCACTATCAGATGCCCTATTTCGTCAGCAACTCTGCCCAATGAGATCTTAAGTATTCGTCCAGATTGATCTTCAACGGATACAACCAGGCGATTATCCAAAATCCCTTAAAAGTAGTTCCTCTGAAACTCAGGCCAACCAATTTCCAATTCACTTCGCCTTAAGGAATTTTCCCCTAGCGATACCAGGTAATCTAGCAGGCTGGGAATATGGGCAAAAATCCCAACACATCCCCCTCTTGCCTAGATTTCCAGAAAAAAGGACCAGGGCATTAGAGCACCACTTCAGACACTTGGTCAAATACTTCATTGGTTCAAACATAGTACACTTGTCAATACTCAACACTGATCAGGATGACCTTCAACTTGCTGGCGTTCTTCCTCTTCCTCCTTGCTACTCGCCTTCTTGGAGTGCAGTACCCATGACCTTCTGTCATGCCAAACTGATTGATTTACTCATGATGATATTAGTCCCAGTATCCAGTTTTCCCCCTGTCAGGGTATATGATCCGCTGTCATATTCAGGATTCTTGGTCTGGCATCCTTGATTTCCCTGATTTTCTCCTCATCTAGACAGAAGACCCTTGCTGTCAATGTTCATTTCGCAGCTTAATTAAAAATAATTCAGAGGTGGGTTGACCTTGAGACAAATATACCACACCGAGAACGTTTTCTAGCCAGTACAGGTTTTGAACTCAAAACCTGCACTAAGGGTGGAAGCAGTTTTACCTGCTCGGCTAACCACCCTTTCGCAGCTTAATTAAGAATACTTATTTCTTATTCACCCTTGTTATTTCTTTCATAACCTCTTGGCATAAGTCATTCCTAATTCTTTCCTTGGAGAGCTTATCTCATTAAGTTTGAGATTAATTTCCCCAAAATTGGAGCTTAATGGATCATAGAGTGCATAATGTCAACTTCTATATAAGTCTGACATCCCCCTCTCATCCAGCTCATATGTCAAATTCTGAGTCATGCTACCAGCAGCTCCTCAATAGTTTGTCTGATCCACCTCGTCTCTTCCAGCAGATGAGTCAGGATGCTTGACAGAACCTCTTTTATGGTCCTTCCAGGACTCATACGCCTAGTCTGGATGCAAGCAGCTAGTCCTTCCATCAAATTACTGTAAACAGTAACTAATCCCTCTGAAACCAGGCTGGTTATCAAACAACTCTTGGCTGACTCTTCCTCTGCCATCAATTCCAGGTTTGGACTTCAAAACTCTCCTGGATTAAGCTCCTTTGCTGATGCTCTGAACATCATTGTGGATGCTCTGGAGATTATGCCAGTTGCTCTGGATTGTTTGTTTCTTGCTGGGTCAGACCTGTTCCCAAGTTCCTCTTCCAACTCAGTCAATTTTACAGCCGCTGTTCTGGCTACTGAGCTCACCATTGGTAACAGTATTCACTTTGAGCTCCCCTACGCTGAAATCCAGGCCCAAGTCACTGAGGTTTTTGACTTTAGTGCTGAATCCCTCTGATCTTGATAACCTCCTAGATTGGGATACCACCACTTATGCTCTTTGCTTTGCTGGCCAAGTTCTTCAAAGTTGGTCCACAAAGCTTCCAGCCTCACCTGGGTTTCACCGTTTGTTCAGCTTTAGCTTCCAAAACCTATAGTCGCTGCTTGCAGGATGCAATCCACTATATGTCCTGCACAACTATCTCTTTTCTGCCACTTCCCATTGGTATCTTCTGCTGATGGCGTTATTAAGTATGATTGGGGCAAACCCCTGCCAAGCATCCCTTCTTTGTTGCCAGCCCACATGTCCAGTGTCCTTGATGAAGCCTGTCAGCAGTCACACAGTACTAATCTTCCGGCTCTGGTGCCATATTGGGATTACTTGGGGTTATTTGCTGATTGCCTCTTTTTAACTCTTTGCTTCCTCCCCGCTCTGGGGTTTTGCAATTGGCTTCCTCTGACATCTCAATTTCCCTTCCCCTAGTTGCTTTCTCTCAGGCTTGGCGTCCGCTCAAAGAACATGGTTTCATGTAGGTCTCGCCCTCACTAGCATCAGATCGCATATCAATTTTAATGGGTTATTCATTCCTACCACGATCCATCCTCCCTCCCCAGAGGTGACATAGGTGGAATCATCCTGTACCATGGACAATCAATAAAAAATAAAAAATATATAAAAATATATTGGCTTTTTTGTCATGCAGCTTTTAAAGTTTTCCAAATTTTTTTATTAATTTTTATTCTTCTTTTTTACTATGAATAGTGATTTTGTTTCAGTTCAGTGGTCCATCTTTTCCCCAAAACTGGGTCTGGATACTTAAACCTGCCAGTTTTCCATGGTTCAGAGGTCCTTTTTTTCAGACTTAACCATATAGATTGGTTCAGAGGTCCTTTTTTGGACTTGACCTAATCATCAGCACATGACCAACTTAATGGTTCATTGGTCCTTTGGGAACTCTTTTTATTTTTTTCATTGATCCAACGCTTTAGATACTTAGCATGGACTCGATTCACAACTATTCCATCCAAGAGATTCTTGATGGAGTAAGCATCAGTCACCATCTTGGTGATCACTTCAAACAGACCTGACCACAATGCATCTAATTTGTTTTTTGTCCAAAACCATGCGTATTGCAATAGGCTACTCTTTCCCCTTATTTGATATTCTTTAAGGCTGGTCAGTTCTTGTTGTCCATCAATTTTGCTTGTATCCTTTTCTTCAAAGTTGTATTGAATGCATGTGATTACATATCAATTAGGATACTTGTCAGTCAGTTCAGATATTGCTCAGTACTCATCCCTGACATAGGTTCCACCAACAAATATAAAATTGGCAGCAACGCGGCCTTTCTTCTGTAGAACAATTCAAACGGCATCTTTCCCATCATCATGTGATGACAAATGTTGTAGGCGAACATCACTGAACTCAGGTACATTCCCCATGTGGAAGTTCTCCCTGTGACTAGCTTCCTCAGCGTCGCAGCCAGCTGTGTTCCATTAAAACCATTCTGCTAGTCTGTTCATCTCCGACTGATATGGTACTGACATGACTCCTCCACATCCCCATTATTTTGTTTAATCTTGTGATCACATGAGATGTGAAGTTGGTCCCATTGTCACTCAGCAGGACCTGCAGACATCCATGCCAGTATACCACTTGATCCAGGATGAACCTCGCGGTACTGGTAGCATCTACTCTGGTTAGGGCCTTCATCTCTCAGCTGCATCTCATCAGATGGTCAATTGCAACTATGATGTACTTGACTCCCCTATGCTATCATCAGTGGTCCCATCACATCAATGGACACTGTGTGCCAAGCGAATCCAGGTGTACCAGTTGGTATTCAGTTGTATTCTTATGTGGTTTGTGCAGCTGGCACTCCACACAACAAGCTAGATAATCCACAACGTCATATTTGATCGATTCCCAGTCGTACTGGTGAATATGGTCAGTTGTTTTTCTCAGTCCTCCATTCCTGACAGCCTTGTGAGCTGCTTGTACTATTACTGCTCTTTCTGAAAGTTTCAGGAATAATAACTTTTCTTGTTGATCATCTTGAATACTTGTCTATCCATAGTCTTAGTGTTTTCCATTGCTTTTCGAAGCGCACCTTAGATTTCTCAGGGATTGTCCCCAATTTTTCCTTCAACCATTCTCTGGAATAGCTCATCCACCTGCGGGTATACCAACTGTACCATTGGCAACCACGATAAGCCATCCACGTTCTGATGAGAAGCCCCTGCTCAGTGGACTATCTCATAATTGTAAGCCTGGAGCTTAAGTGCCTATCAGGACAGTCATCCTTCTGGATCTCTTAAATTGTGCAGCCAATACAGAAAAGAGTGGTCCATTACCACCTTAAAGTGCATTCTGTGGACGTATACCCAAAACTGCTTGCATGTGTAAATGACCACAAGACATTCATGCTCAGTCACGGTGTACTTCCTCTCAGCAGCTTAGATTATCTGGCTCACATACGCCACTAGATGTTCGTCCCAAGTTTGTCTACTTGGCTCAGTATGGCGCCAATCTGCCATCAACAAAGCATCAGTTTGAATGTTAAACTCGCAATCAAAATTTAGATATTTCAGAATTGGCAAATCTATCAATACTGGCATAACTCATTAAAGGAGTCCTGAGCCTCTTCATTCCATACAAATCCTTTTTAGTTTCTTTAATAAATGGAATAATGGCTCGGCTATTTGGTCAAAGTCCTGAATAAATTTTCTATAGTATCTGACCATCCCAAGGAACACTTGGATGTCTCGACACTCTTTGGTACAGCCATACGCTCTATAGCTGCTACCTTCTGGCTTGGCAGCTGCAATAAACTGGAGTTGATTATGAATCCCAGTTATTCCAACTCTTTCTTGAAGAAGTGGCACTTCCTTGGCTTGATCTTCAGGTTAGCCATGGACAGTCGCTTAGATACTTCTTCCAATTGGTGCAGGCTATCAGTAAACGTCCTACTGAACATGTTGATATCATCCAGATATACCAGGATGCACGACAACTTCAATTCGCTCAGTATAGCGTCCATGGCCCTCTGGAACGTTGCAGGCGCATTACATAGACCCTGGGGCATCCTTGTCAGTTGGTATAGCCCCTGTGCGATAATAATCGCACATTTTTTCTTGGTCTTCCTTTGGCAAGTCAATTTGCCAATATCCCAAGATCAGATCCATCGTGGATAAATACTTCACTTCTCCTAAACGATCTAGTGCATCATCAATCCTTGGTAGGGGATACAAATTCTTCTTCATACTTTTGTTCAGCCTTTGGTAGTCAATCACCACTCAGTTGGATCCATCCTTCTTCTTTCATAATCAGAATCAGACTCACCCAGGGATTTGATGATGGAACTAGAAGCCCATGCTTCACTAGTTTGCTAATTTCATCCTCCACTACCACTTTGATAGCTTTTGATCATCAGATTGGTCTCATCATTATAGGTAAATTTTCCCCGGTGTCAATCTTGTGGATTACGTCTTGTGCGCATCCCAAATTGTGGTCATCCTGAGCGAACACTTCCCAATATTTCTTAAATAGTTCAGTCACCTCCTCTTGCTGGCCTTCTGACAGATCAGCAATCTGCTCTCAATCAACCAATAGGCTGATGCTTTCAGCTATTCCAGCTGGTAATACCATTTTGTCAAGAGACCCAAAATCATGGAATCTTCTCAATTTGGCCATCGGGATCAGATGAATAAATGAGATGATCTGATTCCTCTTGATCTTCATCAGTTTTTCACTCAAATTTGCTGGGAGAACTCAAATTTCTCCATGGCCTGGCATTATTATCCCAGGAGCCACCCATGGCTCCACTCTGGACTTCTTCCAGGGGCTTCCAACCTCCCCATACAACAGCTCAGGAATCTCCAATGTCAACCCTGTGTCAACTATTATTTGCGATCTGGCCAGTATGGTCCTCTCATTCTTGATCCTTAATGGAATTCCCCGGTTTTCTAGGATTTCTGCTGGCATCTCGCATCACTTTCTACCAACTAATTGGTATCAAAACAGTACAATGACATCACTGTATATCAGATTGATGAAGTTGTTTCTCCAATTCAACGGAGCTTCACCGTCCTTCTGATATACTAACAGTAACTTCTGACCCAAGCTGGTCAACAAATTATCCTTGAAGTTACATTTAACTCTATTTTTATAGAAACTCTGTTCTGATCAGAATGTCATAGTTATGGTTCACCAAAACTATGGATGGCACAGATACCACCAACGACCCAAATTGTAGTGGCAGCACACTATACGCTCCACAGGAAATGGAGTTATTTGGCCCAGATGTCCCATATTCTCTCTTGTGTTTCAAATCCAGCGAGATCCTCATCCTCTTTACCATCTTGGTCAAGACAATATTGATGGGCACTCCACTGTCAACGATCACCCTCACCCTCACTCAATTCACTTGTATATCTATATACATACACTTGAAGTATTGTAATATAGTATTTACTGAGTGAATGACAGCGTTATTAGCTGAATCTAGATATGAATAATTTGCACCGATAATTCATGAAACAATTCCTTTATTGCACCAAGGGGGATAGACAGATTGGCCTCATCTAAATGAATGTCTGATAACTCATCAGGATTCTCAGCAGTTTGAATCTTCTCTATCAGTTGTTGGGCATATGTCCAGGCAACTTCCTAAATTATCTCAGGGTTGATCTTCTTCGCCCCAGCTCTGGTCACAGCATTCACATCCATATTGACCACTTGGTATAGCTGATCCTGCTCGTCATCTATAAACAGATCACTAATATCTAATTCTTCATTCATGATATTGAGAGGAACAGGTTTCTCCGCCACTCTAGACCGTTCCTTGTCTAGGCAGTGGGCCCTTTTCCTAAATCCTTGGCGGCTGCTGTCTCTTGGCATGGACCACGTTAATCTGATCCTTTGGCTTTTTGAAGTGTACAGCAAAATGTCTTTTCCCACCACATTGATAGTAGACCTTCTCTTTCTTTCTTAACTATCTGAATTCTTCAGGCTTATTTCATGGCACAGTTCAGTTGGTAGCCTCTTCTGCTCCTTCATTTCCCTTCATGAGATTTGGATTTCATACCAGATTTGACTTAAAGCTTCTATTTGGGGCATCAAACGTCGCTCCCAAAACCTTCAGGTTGTCTGCCATTTGTGAGGTAGTTATTTCCATCACAAACACAGAAAACATCATACTATGCAAATCATGATAAGGCCAAAGGGCCACTTGCAAAGCGATTCTAGAATCAAAGTCATCCAATACTTTCACTCCAGCCAGGATCTGCAACTCCTGGTAAAATTGATCCATGAAGCTAGCAAGAGACTCATCTTTATGGAACTGAATTCCCATAAAATCTTACATGCATTTTAACATGCAGGTTGGACTCCCAAACTCCTTCATTATGGCTGCCTTTGCCTCAGTATATGACCCTGTCCCCTCCAGGTGGGGTAACACTAGGTTTTGACAGTTGGTGTCCAGGCAGTTCATGACCATCAACTCCTTTTGACAATTCCGTAGCCATTCATAGTCATGTCAAAGAGTTGGAAAAATGCTGGGGCATTATCCTGATAGAATGTTGGCAATTTTGGTTTTTCCCTAAATTCCTCCGAGTCATTTTGGGCCAATTCTCTCAGTTTGGCCACTCAGCTAGCTTGTGGAGTGACTTTGGGTGTCATCTCCAAAATGGCATTAAAGGCGGGCAGCATACTTCTTGGGGTATTCAACTTCCCAAGTATCATTCGAGGACTTCTCTCTTTGGCATCATTGGCCATATCAGGCTCACAAGCACATCTGTGAGCTTTTAGTTCCTCCACTTCTTTGATCAATTTCTCAATATCCGCACCAAACTTTCTTAGATGAATGTGATCCTCTTCTTGCTCCATTTTCAAGTATAGGACCTCTTGGACAAGGTTCCCTTCTTTCTTCTTCAATGAGTTTACTTTGACAAGTAACTCATTCCTGAAGTTGGCTACATTCTCTACTCCTTCCTCAACCTTGGCGACTCATTCTTCCAAGGCTGCAAACTCCCGATGGTCCACTGAGTTTAAGGCATTATGGTTCACAGTGGCAATCTCAGTCCACAGCTTGCGTAGTTCTTCTTTGTACAACATTATAATAGATTCTTCACGCAACTACCCCTGTAGTGAGCACCAATTTGTAAAAATTTACTTTTGGTTGATTATCAGCTGTCAACCCAGTAACCTTTTTACTGCACATGTTTGATTTCCTTGTGCACTTCATCACGTTGTATAGAATGTATTAATTGATAATAGTTTGGAGATTATTATCTGTAGTTGAGATTGAACTATTATTCAGCCCAACGCTTGGCCAGTATTTCCAATTAAATACTCTGTAAGTTGTGCTCATAGGGATTCATTCCCTATACTCTTGTCCACATGATCTTTGCTAAGATACCCTGGTGACAGTCTCTCTCAGCCCAACCCACAGTTGGCAGCTATCCCTGATTGTGGTTCCTTTCATCTCTAGATCCCCGCTCAGATCTTTACTCTTCTCTCTGAGAGTCTTCCAATTATTGCCTTCTGCAATATTATCCTTGAGATAGAATGACACAGTAGAAGCTGATAGTCTAACTATACATTGAATTGATAATATTTCTGTAAAGTATAATAATTTTGTAGATAATAATGTCAATAATAATAATGTCTTTATTATAGTAAATCCTAGGGAATTATATAGTAGTGGATTTGGCTGTCTAACCCTCAGTTGACACCTCTTCAATGAAATGGCAGCTGTTGCCATTGAATCACCCTTCCTCATCTCAGCAGTGATGGTCTTCCCCATCCTGGCTAGGATTCCATCATTGGACATCCTTGAGACCTCAAAAAAAAGAGTTGGAAAATGTGTCCCTAACGTTTTCCTCTTGATCCAAGCAAACTAACCATAATTGGCTAGCGACCTGCTTAGGCAATGTGACTTATTACCCATTATGGCAGGTCACTTCATCAACCAATAAATTCACTAGTTGCAGGCGGCATCACACACCTTGCAACTCGGTATTCATTCCCAATCAATTGGTGATGAAACCTGACCGATCCTAATCAGTACACCTGATAGTTAATCACTATCAGATGCCCCTATTTCGTCAGCCACTCCGCCCAATGAGATCTTAAGTATTTATCTGGATTGATCCCTGACAGATACGACCAGGTGAATATCTAAAATCCCCCAAACGTAGTTCCTCCAAAACTTGGGCCAACTGATTTCCAATTCACTTTGCCTTAGGGAATTTTCCCCTAGCGATACCAGGTAATCTAGCAGGCTGGGAATATGGGCAAAAATCCCAACACTCAAACTGTTTAATAACCACATATGTTTTTAGGCCTCTTTCAGGTTTTGTTCAATAAAGTTATAAGGGAGGGTACTTGAATGGTTGTCAAACCTAATAAAATAGTAGAATATTTATTTAAGTAAATGAATTACACATGTATAGTATTTGATACTCTACAAGTAATAACTTCAATTTTTACCTTTGCAACCTCATCAGCTGCCTCTGTGGTAGGAAATCCTAAATCAAACCAACTGCAATCAAAGCTTCCTTCAAGGAAAGTAGCAGCAGGTATTAACTTCTCCAGCTGCTCTGATACCTTTTCAATAATGATGGGGTCAACTTCACCACAATACATGTGAATGGCATGACACACCGGTGAGATTAGCATGGAGTGGGAAATATGGTGGTATAATATATGATTTTGACAAAATTGGAGGAACAAGTCCATAGGGGGTGGACTCTGGCATTATTTAAAAAGTGCCCTGTAAGCACTGGGGATTCCTGGAATATATGATTGTTACCAAAGGGATTAGCATAGCTATTAGGTGGATCCTCTTTAGCTACAGCAGCATACTGCCAGTTATTCTTGATAAATATAATTAACCCATCACTATAGTATTTTTATTAGCATAGTAAAATCAAATTGAAACAGTTATTAGCAATTGAGTATTGCTAATGAGAGAAAGATTACCTGATAAAATAATAGTAATAAATATAAACAATATTATTTGTTAACCATCTCCTGGTCATCTTACCTTGAATAAACAATATTATCTGTTAAATTATACCTACAAACAATGCTGGGTAAAAACTGGGCTATTGAAATAACATAAAATGTAAAGATAATTGAGCAATAATTTTCAAAATTATAATGAAAT
>JAKSZP010000529.1:0-63816 GCA_022478985.1 Massospora cicadina
CTATAATTGCAGTGCGCTCTGGCAGTTGGTTGCTCTCTCAATTCTTGTTCAGTTCACTTTTTGATTTAAAAGTGATGTATGCAAGAGAGAAAAAAAGATTTTATCCCACTATGCCAGACCCCCTTGTATTATTTAATAAGTTTTTATATAACTCGTGCCGCCAGCAAATGATGCTGATCATTTTCCTATCCTGATCTCTCCTATCTTTAATTAATTACCCTTGATATTCAATCAGCCTTGATCTAAGATACTTCCTAGTACTATAAATAGTTATATGTTTTCATAATAAAGTAACTTTTCTTGCAGTATTACCTACTCTTTGAAGTTCAATTGGCATATTCATATTTGGATCTCAGTGAAAAACCCAACAATCATTATTTTCAGCCCGCAGGAACCTCTGAACCATCTCAAACTGGTTAAGTTCCACAATAGGGACTTTATTTGGACCTCTGAACTTTTAATAAAGGTTAAGTCCTATATTATTTATATATCAGGTTTCAGTGTGATATCCACATCTGTCCACACTCTTAAGTGAGCTTCGAAGAACCTAACTCAATTTATTATCAGATTCCATACAAATTTAGACACGGGTGCTCCCTGCCAGGTTTTCCTTCTGAGCCACACTAAGTATTCAATTTATGCTAAGTACATAATATGAAACTAAGACCACTCCACTACACTTCTGAGGACGAGTTGAAAAAATTTACCAAGAGATTTTTGACCAACTTTTACTCAAAAAGCTAATCTGGTAAAACCTGAACACCTTGTATGATGAATTACTCATATCAATGACTAATGGAATGAAAAACTTGATCAGTGAATTACACTGGGTACAAGATATTCATTACTGTGAAGACCTACTTCATCTAATTGGCAATTATGCTGAAAATGCTGTCTATCGAGTAGCAGTATGCACAAATGAAGTTGAGGATGAAGCTATTAACCCAATTCTCAAACCCCTTAGATGAAAATTATCAAATATATTGTAATAAAGCTGGAGCAACTTGTGAAGACATGCTGTCAGTGTTATGGTCCTATTCCCAAATACGCCTGGATTAAGTTAGTCAAACTTGGACTAGTTCAAGCTAAGGAACTAGATGATGCTAGTCAAATTAAAAACTCTGCCAATCAAGCTTGCCAAGATTCCAAAAATTCAAGAAACCCAGTTAAGATGAATATCTCCTTCTCAACTAAGGATCATGTACTGGATGGGACTAATAATTTATCCAGCAATGAAATCAATAATGAGGAAATGAATCCTAAGATGGATGAATCAACCTCAATTGAAATCCTAACATTGGATGAGACTAATAATCTGTCCACAAATATAATAATGAGGAGGAATTAATCCCCATGATGGATAAATCAATCTTACCTGAAAATCTGGCATTGGATTTGACTAATAATCTGTCCAAATTTGCAATCAATAAGGAGGAATTAACTCCCACGATGGATACATCATTCTTTCTTGAAAATCTGGCATTGGACGAGACTAATAATTTGTCCAAAATTGAGGAGGAATTAACACCCAAGATAGATAAATCAACTTTATTTTCAACTCTAGCCTTGGATGAGACTAATAATCTGTCCAAAGATATAAAAGTCCAATCCTATTTTCCCCATTTACTCTCTTAATTCCCAACAATCTAATAATTATTTATTTTATACTAACAAGTTAGGTAATCTCATTGTGGCTGAAGAATCTAAATCACCTGATTTAGACTGTACGATTAAATCAACTCATGAAATTGGCTACCAATTTGATTTAAAATCCAAAACACCTGATCCAAAGTCGAAAGAAGATATTTTGGTTCAATAAAAATCTGAACCACCCAATTCAAACTTCAAGGTTTTTTCTGCAACAGATCACTGCATTTATCCCTGGAGCTACAATTGGGTTCTGTCGGTGCTACAGTTCTTCAGACTGGCACTGGGGTTTGTGTAGGCTCAAAGCTGGAAAATTTGGAAAGAGTGCCGAGGAAGAAATGGGAAAATGGGTTATAATACCAAATATTTTATTAAACTAAAAGGCCTTGATATTTATAGGGTGTGTTGGGATTTGGTGCCTTTGGGATTGTCGGGGCCTCATCCATTCAGGATCTTTACTGATCTTCTGGAATGGCCTCCTTGTGGGCGTCCTTAATGGATAGCATCGCTCACCTGACTGAATGGGTGGAAATGTCACCCCACGTGACTCAGGAATAGGGGAGGAGGATTCTGAAATAGATTTAGCTCAGGTAGGTTTGATGACCAATTCAGCATGGCCTGATTTGGAAGAAGGGAATTTGATTTGATTTCTATCTCGAATCCTGACAAGGCCCCCCTCAAGATCCTGTCAGAGGGAGGTATACAGCCAGAGGAACTGACCATGAACCCGACTTACTACAGTCCCTTGATTGATGTCAGCAATGGAGTACTCAGACTTCACCTTTTGTATGACTTTGTGGGGTCCAGACTAAAGAACTTCTAGCTTATTCTGTCAGCCTTCAGGTCAATGATGATAAAAGAGAATGAGGTCACCTAATTGAAAATCTGGTAAGGAGGGTCATCCGAGATTTGATCAGGATGTCTCTCTTCCAGTGGTGATGATAATGCCTTGAGTGGCTTGGGCTTGGAGCTGGACAAATTAATTGGCTAGAGCCCTCATAGTTAAATCAGAGTTCTCAGGGGTGGAGGCTTCAAGCAGGGGCTGGACGCTACTGGGTAGCTGAGGTGCCCGCCCATATAGGGCTTTGAATGGGGACATTTTGATGACATGGTGATAGCTTACCCAGTAGGCAAGCAAGGCGCTGGGCAGATAATGGTTCCAACAGGCAGGTTCTGAGGCATCCAACTTCCGAAGGATGGAAAAAAGAGTTCCATTAGCGCATTCTACTGCCCCATTAGTAGAAGGGTGGTAGGGGGCAGCGAAACTCTGGGTAGTGCCAAATAGTGAAGTTAGTTCTTGTACTACCTAAGAGGTGAAGTTCAACCCATTGTCCAAAATTAAGGTCTGGGGCACCCATGCTGAGTGAAAATGAAGCAAACAAGAAAAAGAGTGGTATCCTTAGTGGTGGCTGCAGTGACTGAGATCGCTTCAACCCACTTAGTTAAGTGGTCTATAGCTAGGATAATATACTTGTGACCATGAAGCCCAGTGGGAAGGGGACCATTACATCAATACTAATGACATTGAAAGGTTTGGTCGGTGCAACAACTGAGTGCTGATATTGAGGATTGGCCCGTTCTTGGGATTGGCAGGTCATACAAGCTTCCAGAACCTCTTGGATGGTTTCTACCATTCAGTCCCATTAGCAGCATGACTTCAGCCATTCATGGGTCTTCTTAACCGCACCATGTCCCACAGTAGAATGGCCTTCCAGGATGATGTCAGTTTGAAAGGAGGGTCAGATATAAGGATGCCACTTCTTGTTGACTTTCTTGTAGAGCAGCCCATCCTTGATTTGAGTGTCTTGAGTCATTTAGCAGAGTTTGGACTAAACCTTGGGAGTTTCCAGTTCCCATCATTCAGGCTGTCCTATCAGGTCGTAGAGCAAATCTTCCTCTGGGATCAGAACCGCTAATACCGGCATCCTGGAGAGGCCATCAGCATTCTGGTGTATAGCGCTGGCGCGGTGGATGATGGTAAAATCATAGCTTTGCAGTCATAGGGCCCACTTGGCTAACTGACCATCGGGGTCTTTCATTTGTTGAAGCCACCGGAGTGAAGAGTGGTCTGTAAAAATAGTAAAATGAGTACCGTAGAGGTAGGGCCAGAAATGTTTGATGGCTAAGAGGATGGCTAGACACTCCCTCTCAGTGATGCTGTAGTTCCTCTTGTCCTTACTTAGCATCTTACTAAAATAGCCACGGGGTGATCAACCTGGTCCTCATCATGTTGAGCCAGGATAGCTCCAATGGCGACGTTGCTCACATCTGTGAACAACAAGAAAGGTTGGTTGAAGCGAGGATGAACTAGAACAGGTTTAGTACATAAGGCCATACGTAAAGCGTTGAAAGCCTGTTCCTACTCAGGTTACCACTCAAACGGTACTTTCTTTTGTAGGAGGTAGAACAGTGGCTCATCTAGGTCAGCAAACCGCGGGATGAACTGACAGTAATAGCTCATCATGCCTAGAAAGACTTGAATATCTCGTAGGCTTTGGGGGCATGACATATTTTCTATGGCGTCGACTTTGTTGGATATAGGTTGGATGCCACGCTTGGAGACCTTGTGTCCTAGAAACTCTAGCTCAGGCTGGAAAAAAAAGCACTTTGCGAGCTTGAGCTTGATGGAGGCCTTCTTGAGACACTTGAAGACTTCCTTGAGATGCTTTACATGTCCGTTAAAGGTTTTCAAAAAAAAGGTAATGTCATCCAGGTAGACGAGAACACATGAGAGCTTCAAGTCCCCAAGGATTCCATCCATGGCACGCTGGAACGTGTCTGGGGCGTTACAGAGGCCTTGGGGCATCTGGGTAGGCTCAAATAGCCCCTCATGGGCGATTAGAGCGCACTTAGCTCAGTCTTTGGGGGCGAGCTTGACTTTCCAATACCCGCTGGTGAGCTCCATGGCCGAGAAGTACTGTGAACCTGCAAGCAGATGGAGAGAATCATCAATCCAGAGTAGGGGATAACTGTCCTTCTTGGTGATGGAGTTGAGTCATTAATAATCCATCACCACCCGGTGCTTGCCATCCTTCTTTTGGACCAACAGGAGAGGGGATGCCCAAGGACTATGCAAAGGGACCAAGAGCCCAGCGTTGAGCAGCTGTTTGAGTTCCACCGTAACCTGGGCCTCTTCAACCTTGCTCTTTTGGTAAGGCTGGGACCAAAAAGGGGGGCGTCCCCAGTTTCTACATGGTGGAGGACTCCGTTCATTATTCCAAAGTCATAGGTTGAAGTTGAGAATAGGTCTGAGTATTCCTCCAAGAGCTCCTGAACCTTAAGTCGCTGTTCATCAGAGAGGTCCTTTCCAATATTAGCGTTGACCAAATTAACCGAGGGTGGTGACTCCAAGCCAAAGTCCCTTAAGTCCCCAAAGCTTCAAATGTCAGCAACAGCCCCTATCAGTAACAGGCGGATGTAAGCGGCGAGTTGGTTAGGACCTGCAACTTCCGGTTTGTCAGTCAGGTTGGCTAGCAACACTGATATAGATCTGGCATACGCTGGATCAAGGATCCTGGGGCAGGTCAGCACTTCCTTGGGAGATGGGTCATCTAGGCCTCAGACTCCCGGTAAATACCCTGAGGGAATATTGACATGGACCCAGGTGTTGACGATTACTTGGGATTTTGGGGGTACAGTAGTCGCCCGGGGTAAATAGATCAGCATCCCCTCTAGTCCATCAACAGCAGGAGGGGGTAGTCAGACTCGAGAGCCCCAGATGTGATACTTAAGATGATTGATTTGTCCTTTGGTCTCCAATAGGCAGGCTTGGGCCTTGACCTCAGCCCTAAAGTCATGAGCAGTTTTGAAAACCAGAGGGACTCGATGTCCTAGAAGGGAGAGGAAACCACCATCATAATGGAGCACCACTAAATAGTCTCAAAGGAACTGAGTCCCGAGGAGCAGGTCATAGCTAGGGTTGTCCAGAGCGATGGCAGGTTTATCTAAGGCGAGCTTTCTGAACCAAATTGGTAAAGAGGAATAGGCCCATATGGATTGGGTGCACTGGGGGCCAGCTGTGCCATACTCCATGTAGTGTGGCATATTGGGAGCGATTTTGATGTGTTTCATCAGCTTGGAAGAGATGACGTTCATGGGGGAGCTACTATCAACTATGGCGAAATGGAATCTTGTGGACCTGGATGGCGACTTGGGTGACCAAACTTCCAAACTGGGGTGGTAATGTAAGGAGCATGGGAGAATCATCAGAAGAAGAGTAAGCAGTATCAATGTCTTTATGTCATCAGATACTGCAAATACTTTCTTGGGTACAATGGCTTCTGGTTTATGCGCAGGGGGTACTTGAGGCTGGGCAGGGATGTCAGCATGAAGTGCCTCGCCCTTCATGCTGACGGCCCTTTTTCCGCCTCCTCAGCAAGATGTTATCAGCAAGTCTTAGCGCTGTGTCTAAAGCCATTGCAATAGGTGCAGCGAGGACATGGATTCTTCTGGTTTTTGACTACATGGACCTTAGGGCAGTTAGAGGGGCCAGTAGACATAGCCTTAAAGTGTAGGATCTAGGCAGGGATCTCGTTGAGGGCTTCCTTAATCTCCCTGCTACAGGTGAACCTGTTCTTCTTCCCAATCATGTGCATTTGGACCTCAGGATAGGACCCCAAGGCAGAGATAACAGTGATGATAGTGTCGTCCATATTGATATGATTAATCGTGACCAAAGGTTATGCCTGGGCATAGAACCGGTTGGCAAACTTCATAGGGTTTTCTCCTTTGTTCAGTTGAATGCCCATGAACGCTTGCTTTTGGTTGGCCAGAATTTGGTTGCTGCCAAACTCTTGGATCAAGGCGTATGGACCTGTTCCCAGGTGTTACACTCCTTCAAATGGGGGTCATGATTTCCCAGGCGGTGCTGTCTAGTTAGGAGTGGATATGCTTCACCTTTTATCGATTGGTGGCCTCCTCCATGGAACTCTCATAGGCATACAGGAAGGAGGTGATACTTTACCATCTGGGAGTGAACCTTTCCTTGAAACTAGGTTTAAAGTTAGCTACAATGGGAGTGGAAAGGATGTTAACGCCTGGGATAGGTGCTGGCTCTGAGATCTCCATTTCTGCATAATCTTGAGGAGCCCACTGATCCAACCACCTCTGAAATCCTTCTAAGTCCTCTTGGATGTAGTCCCTATTCTGGCTGAGGGTGGAAGCAGAAGCCTTATTGGCAACCTGCTTCTTCAAGAATTGAATCTCGGTGTTCTGTAGATGGAGCTGGTTTTTGATGGTGCTCAACTGGGTTTTGAACCCACAACAAGTTTGTTCAAGCTGGAAGATATGAGCATCGGTAAGCTTTGTGAAGGCGCTGAGGTTATCCATCTCATCCAACAATGCTTTGATAGAGACCCTGGGGTCGAGGGGGACACCCTCTGATTGGATCTTGCATCCCAGTGCCACCTTTTGAATTTGATCCTGTAAGGCAGCCAGGGCGGTCATTATATCCCTTTGCCAGGGGTCTTCAGGTTCGCCCAAGGTTGAAGGGATGGGGGCCCTCGAGGCCCGCATGGTCCCTTGGGTCCAGCTGGCCCTTGACGCCCTTGGGGCCTTCAGGCCCCTAGGCCCTTCTGGCCCAGCACTTGTGGGGGGTAGTCATGAGAGGCTAGCTCTCAGTAGTGCTGCTGTAGGGATCATACTAGTTCTTCAACTTGAAGTAAACGCTGGGTCCATGTCACTTCAAATAGCTGAGCGTTTTGACAAAATTGCTCCTCGAGGTAGCCCAGAGATTCTGCTATCCAATACTACAATCTGATTGAGGATCTCATTGATTAATCATCAGTTATCAAGATTAGCTTCACGATTGTTGTGCATGAAGGAGGAGGCGGTATCATAGAAGTCAATAATGTAGGAATGTAAATTCTGGGTGAGCCCTAAATGCTGGGAGAACTCCTGATGGTGTAATCTGACTAACTGGAGGAGGTGATGGATAGTGGGGTGGACAAAGTTATGAAGGTAGTGTTCAGGTCCCAGGGTAAGCTCCCCAGCTGGCAATACAGCCGAGGCATAGAGGTCCCGCATTGTGGAAGGTACAGAGGAGGCGCGGGAGCAGCTGGAGTGGGTGCCCTCAGAGTAGATGCCATTCATTAATTGTTAAACAGTATTGTTGATATTCTCATACTGGAGTTGGTATTTGCTCCCATCTAATGAGGGCAGCGAGAGTTGAAAGGCGACACAAAATTCTAGCCTTTCCAGCTGCGAGGGTGGTGTTGTGTACTGCAAGGTACTAACCCATCATGTAATGCACCTTGATTGACCAGTCATTTGGTTGTCAGGGCTGCTATTGGTTTCCATTTTTTGTGATAGACGTTTTCACTTAGGACAGCTCAGAGCCCCCTGTAATGAGCACCACTTCTGTCAGTGCTACAGTTCTTCAGACTGACACTGGGTTTTGTGGTGGCTCAAAGCTGGAAAATTTGGAAAGAGCGCTGAGGAGGAAACGGGAAAATGGGTTAGAATACTGAATATTTTATTAAACTAAAAGGCCTCAATATTTATAGGGTGCATTGGGACTCAGTGCCTTTGGGATCGTCGGGGCCTCATCTGTTCAGGATTTTTACTGATCTTCTGGAATGGCCTCCTTGTGGGTGTCCTTAATGGATAATGTTGCTCACCTGACTGAATGGGTGTAAATGTTGCCCCACATGACTCAGGAATAGGGGAGGAGGATCCTGAAATAGATTTAGCTTGGGTAGGTTTGACGACTGATTTGGCACAGCCTGATTCAGAAGAAGGAATTCAATTCAATTTGATTTCTATCTTGAATCCTGACAGGTTCAATAATAAGGTCAGTTGAAAATATCACTTAAGCTACCTTATGCAGCTTTTCTATCATTTTTACTCTGTTCTCTCATTGCCAGCTCTATCACTGAGGCTGGGTGTCATTCCCACTGCCTGGACCTCTTCCCAATTATGGGTGTCAAACACAATGCTGGCTCTCATGCTGATGACACCACCTTGGCTCTGACCCCTAGCCGAGGCTTGGATGGGGTTCTGTCAGGATTCTTCCTTTATTGGGGGAAGCCTCAACTAGGGGTTGCAAACTACCTATAGGCAGATTCCGGATTGGGCCCCCATTAACTTGGGTTAAGTCCAATCTGAAGTATTGGGGATCAACCCTAATAGTATTAATTGATTAATTAAGTAGATATCAGCAACTAATGCTAATAACATCAAAAAGCAATCAGAATGCGGGAATTTCTATCCTCTTGGTACAAAAATACAATTTAGGCCACAACGGGATTCAAACCTGCATTGTGAGGGGTGATAGCAAGACACTCATCCCACTATGCCAGACCCCTTGTATTATTTAATAAGTTTTTATATAACTCGTGCCACCAGCAAATGATGCTGATCATTTTCCTATCCTGATCTCTTCTATCTTTAATTAATTACCCTTGATATTTAATTAGCCTTGATCTAAGATACTTCCCTAGTACTATAAATAGTCAAATGTTTTCATAATAAAGTAACTTTCCTTGCAGTATTACCTACTCTTTGAAGTTCAATTGGCATATTCATATTTGGATCTTGGTGCAAAACCCAACAATCATTATTTTCAGCCCGCAGGAACCTCTGAACCATCGCAAACTGGTTAAGTTCCAACCATAGGGACTTTATTTGGAGCTCTGAACCTCTAATGGTTCATTCCTATATATTTATATATTGGGTTTCAGTGTGATATCCACGTCTGTCCATAATCTTAAGTGAGCTTCAAAAGACCTGACTCAATTTATTATTGGATTCCATGAAAATTCCAGCAGGAACCAACATGATCCATTACTTGCCGTTTTGTCAGCATTACCCTTTCCCTGATCTGAGCTATTGGGGCTTCAAGCACTTCCACCCATTCTGCCAGGTCTGTAACAATCGTGAGCGCACATGAATCCCATAAGGTTGGGAATAATGAGATTTGTGTGTGTCGATAACTGCAATTCCATTATTCCAAGTAGGATTTTCCTATTCAGGTTGATAACAGAATAAATTTAAATAAATCGGTTTATTTGATTGGTTGTTCATTCTAAGGTTCTCCTTCATTTCTCCGCCAAGTTGCCTGGTTGCCATCAATTCTGGAGGCTTTTGCGCCCCTCATTACCCACAATTCTTCTAGCCTTTTTTGGAAGTATTTCAAAGTGAGTTCAAGCCCCAATGGGCCCTCACTTTGGAATTCTATTTCAGCTTCAGGTTCACTGCTTCCAATAAAGGCTGCTTTTTGCTAATTCATTTTATTTAAATTTAATTTATTTAACGCGAGTTGTTGGCCAGCAGATGGCGGTGCTCCAGGGAAAGGGGGATGTGCCAGGCTCCTTTTTGGGGTGATCTTGCCCTGGTTAGTTTGGAGCCAGAGTGGCCTAATGCGACAGAGGCTGGTTAGCCGCACCTCAGCCTGTTGACTCTGTGAGCGGATAGAGGTTTTGAGAGGGACCTCTGCCCGGGGTTCAAGGTGACAGAGGCTGGTGCACCACACCTTGGCACGGTGTGCCCAGCAAGGCCATCCATTTGGACAGGACCAATCAGAGTTGGTATGGCCACATATGGGGGTGAGTGGTGTCAGGCCAGTGGCAGACTGGGCCTTGGGAGCCCAGCCTTGACAAGGTCCATCATAAAGCGCTTGGTATTGCTTCCCAATGTGGTTATGTCCCAAATCCATTTTGTCAATAGACTATGCTGATTCAACAATTCTCCTATCACCTGAGGTAATTCTAGATTCAACTGTGGCACCAAAATGTCCAACCAACGGCGGACATCCCCAATATGGTGGCCCACCTGTACCAGCACCCCCTGTACCTCCAAAAAGAGTGATCAAGGCAGTCAAGCAGGAGGTGAGTATCATTCTGCTGGGCTTGAACAAACTGCATTACATCCCTAAACTTCAATATTGTGGCGAGCCAGCACATGCAGTAGCTGGCAGATAGATGGCTGCACATAAGTGACTAAATTCTCTTCAGTTCCATGGGTACTAAGCTGATGAGACAACCATATGGTAGTTGCATCCAGATAGGATATATACAATGCTTAGCAGGTTTCTTGGTCCCATTGATTTTAGAACAAACTCAAAGCATGCTCCCCCGCCTCATATTTGTAGAGTCAATACCCCCGCAGAAGCTATTCCATAATGCCATGCAGCTTTTGAGGGGTCACATTCATAGAGCGACCTTGTTGGTCTGCTGTCAACTCAGGACAAGTTTCTAGTTGCAAATCGACCATAGCATCTTCATCACCTGGATCTGTTACTGTAAATAGTGCTGGTTTATCATTGGATGCTTCCTGCGCTTCCTCAGCTTATTGTGCATGGAATCAGATCAAATTTTATCATAATGAGTAAGGGCTCGCCATTTTGCCCTAGCGCCAATAAACTACAATTGACCAGTGGCCCCCTGTAGTGAGCACCACTGTTAATTCTCAACATAACAGCTTGATTCCGCTGAGTTAGTCTACACAGGTATTAGTCACTGAGCAACCAAATCATATGGTATGAAGATTGCCAACTCTAGTAAAAAAAACCTGATAAATGATATATGGATCAATCACCCTTATTGACACTTTATTAATCTTCTAACAATTGCAGACTTATCTGCAAAAACCTCCCCAAAAGACCACCCTTCTCAATCTTCCATTCAACTCTTAAATCTTGGTCTCCCAAGCTGAATGCATCCTCTGCTTGGTAATCTCCTATATGTTTTCCATTTTCTATGATTTTCATCTATCTCAAAATCTCAGCGTAATTTTCCTCAATTCGCCAAGCAATCAACACTTTGATCAATTCACTTTTAATGCATATATCTTTTCCATCAATCTCAAGACTCATCTTGACTCCAGTTTCTAATCCACCAGAATGTATAGTATATCATCTAGTCAATCAACTTCTCAACAATGGTACAAATACCAAATGGGAAAAAAGCACAAAATCAGGCAGTTGAATTGCTCCAAACATGCAAGGGAACCTGGGAAGTCCATCAGCGGTTTCTCCTCCTGCCACGTCCAATTCCCTTCAAACAACTAAGTGGGGATCACCCCCTTTTATAGGCGTGGCAGAGGTCCCCCAAGGTAAAATGCTTTTAGCTAAAAGGGATTGGCTAAAATTTATTAAGTCATTACCCCACAGGTAAATATTACCAAAAATTAACTCTCCATCCACCCTTCAGCCAAATTGAAGCAAGTTTTATGAGCTTCAGTAGGCTGAATTTGCATATTTTCTTATTTGGATTGCAACAAGCTGTTCCAAACTTACTATTGAATTCCCACTGACCCTCAATACAGCTTAGATACTGACCGGTTGGATATTGAGAGGGTTTATTTTTTCTCTTCCCACACTTGCATAAAAACATAAAAATCAACCTTTTATTTTATTGGTGCTTTTAACTTTAGATTAATAAAACTGTTGTGGAATCCAGCGGCGTTTAGCACCAGCGAGCACACAACTAGCTGGATTCCTAAATTGGTCAACCTACATAATGAAAATCCCCCATTAGCTTTACATTTTTAGTATGGTTCCTTGGGTGAACCTGAGCTTGGACCTCCTCAATAAGGTCTCTTAAAACTTTGGTCTCCTTGTTGTAATGGTTGAAAACGTCCCAGTTTTTGACTGCCATATTGCCTTAGGATTGGCAGATCAAAATGGATGCCAAAAGATTGCCTGATATGATTTCCCTCAAGGTAAGGGTTTTGACTCCATGAACTCACCAATTTAACCTCAGGTTTAGTAAAATTCAAAATGAGAATAGATGGCACAGGTAAGTTGGAATTTAGGCCCCTAAATTAGCCTCATTTTATTTATCAACAAAAATAAACATGCTGACAAATTCAATTCTGATAACATTGGGCACCATGGATGATATAAGAAAAAAGGGTATTTGGTGGATCAGTTCACCACCAATTCCCAACTTTTTGTTAAGGATACCAACTAGAGCTCACCACCAATTCCAACTTTTTGTTAATGATAAAAACTAGGTTCACCACAGGATACTAGGTAAGATAAGGCAAGAGCAGCCCCAAGGCTACCAGAGAGACCCATGCAAGGGCAGGAAATGACAAAAATTCTGAACTGAGTTCAGAATTGTGCAGGCCTGACCTTAAAAGGTTGCCCTTCTAGGAAGTTCCTCCCACACTATTCCTTACACCCCTAAGAGCATAAATAATAGCTCAGGAGGGGCACAGCCCAGCGCCAAGTCCCACATAAACTGCAAACCCCAAAGTAGCATTTTGACTTGAGATTTGGATTTCTGAACCTTGAGTGAAAATGTAACAATCAGTTCATACTGATCATTATACTTATCTTGCCAAAATTATCTACCATATCTGGTGCACCATTGGATCACCCTGGTCCTCTCCATATTGAGGCACCCAAGCACCCCAGCACAGATCTACACTTGTTTATGGACTTTCCTTGGGGGTCCAACCAAGTTTTTTTTGTTTTTGGCTATCTACTACTTACACTACATTGTATACCCTTGCCCTGGGTCCCTTGTGCCCTGACACTTCTGTGGTGCTTGTTCCCAACCTTGCTAATGACTAGTTCCCTGGCAGTGTGGCTATGCATCTCATACCACCTCTCTGAAAACAGGAGAGTTGCAGTCATTCTCCTTACAGGTCATCAAGGTTCTATCCTACAGGAATTGTGGCCTGGAAACCTCTGCAGGATGCCCTATCAGTTCAAACCGATGGCAATTTAGATTCTATTATAAAATTAGGGGGTTGTCAAGGTGCTAAGCAATCCAGGGATCCTTAATGATTTTGGCAAGCAAACGCTTCACCTGATATGCTTCTTAAGCAAAAGGTCCATACCATTTTAACCCCTGCAAGCCCTTGAAATATTTTTGGAAGGTGGTTTTCATAGCTGCTTCCCATCTCATAAAGTTTAAACTTTTATGGCCTTGAATTATCTTTTAGCTTATTATATACTACATCCCTTCTATACCAACCTACCAAGGGGGAATTTAAATATTCCGTATCAATGGTAGCCAATAACCGCTTCCGCTGAGGCAGATTCTGAGATCTTTGAAGTGGTGTGAATTGCGTGTCGCGTCCATCGGCGAATTCCAAAATTTTCCCGATAATGGCGTAGATCTAATAAGCCGGTTAAGCTAATTTTTGGGAGCCAACCATGATGGGTTTTTAAATTAAAGATGGGACGATTTTAAGCTTCTCCGATATTCCATCCTTTTTGATTGAGCCGGCGGAGCCAATTAAATTATTGAATTTTCGCCATAAAATTCCATCGCCGACCTCAGCTCAGATGTTATGAAATGAGGAACTGGGGGTCAAGCGTGGGGTACAGAAGTCATGCTTTAAAACCAAACTGGGAAACTGGATTGGAGGGTAGGATCCCATCTACTCACTCTACTTTGGTGGGCTTTAAGGGTTTTGTCCGAGTAGGGTTTCAATTTTGATAAGTTTATCGGGTAGTTGGATCCATGAATTTAAGCTGTTGCCCTTCACTTTCTCAGGTGGAAGCCCAGCCATGCCATCTCCCAAGTCCCTCCAGGAGAGTTGTAAGCCTTTTAAAGTGGCTACTTTTGGCAAAAAGTTAAAGCGTTTGGTTTGGACCCGGTTTTATATTAAGCTGCTTTAGTAAAGAGATGATATTCAATATGCTAAACACTTCAAATGCTTTTTTACTCAAATTAATTGGTGTTTTATCGACGGTTTCAGCATTTTGCTATAAATTTATTTCATCTGTTGAGGCCGAACTTTCATGCTGCCGTTTTTAATTTCTCGAGATCGCTAGGAGATAATATTTAGCTTTTGCTTATTTTCACGTAAAAAACCGCCCAGTATTCGGAACCAATTTTTTTACAAGGCGCTCAAATCAAGCTTAATAAAATTGGCTGATGTACTTTAGCTCCCGCGGTTCTTTTGGGCGAGGTTGATGCTGTACCTTTGCTTCATCCAGACCATCACCGTTAGCTGCCTTATCCTCTATGTCGCCATCAACGACCAAAACGACGTGGTTTACCGGCTTGTGTTCCTGGTGGGCAAGATCTTTGCCCTTATCATCTGCTGGGATGCCGTAACGGACCCGCTTGGTTGGGGTGGCTAAACTAAATTTAGGTGACCCACAAGAACACCATCCAGGCCATCTCCTTCGGGGTGTTCAACTTTTTCTGCCTGTTCTACGCCGTCCTGCAGCTCAGGACTAAGGAGCTGCCGGGAAAATTTGCGACAAATACCTCCTCTACATCCCGGCCATCATCGTGGTCGAGGCTTGCTGTACGGTGTCGTATATCGTTTTGACGTGGGAGATTTATCGGGAGTACGGTTGGAAGATCTTTAAAAAGCTTGGCGCGGATAAGACCATCCATCGTAAACATCGCTTCTGGCCGCTTTACTGATATGCGTAAAGGCATGTATCTGCACCACCAGGTTCTCATCGTGCTTCTCCAACTCGAGTTGTTCTTTTCCATAGCGGTGGCTGTCCAGTTGGCAACCCTTCTGACGACTCAGACTTCACTTGAGAAATGGCTCCAAATTGGGCTCGGGATCCCCGTGAGCGTGTTTGTCCTAGCCCTTGGGTTTTATGCGGTAAGGTTTCCAACGGCAACTGATTTTGTCAGCTGGTTAAGGAGAATCGGGTCGTCATGATCTTTGTCATCCTTTGCCACTGCGGAACGTTGGGGTACTTTACGTATCGGTTGATAAAGATCTTCCTGCCCCGGTTGGATGGGAGGGATCCCTACGCGAACATCTGGAAGTACCTAACCTTTACACGTAACCCTAACTGTCCAACAAATTACTAACAACTAGTATCGATCGTGCTGGCCTTAAACGCTCTGACGCTATCCGTGCTTATGCTGTGCTATGCCGACTTTGGGAAAGGGCTATTTGAGCAAAGTAAGCCTTGCTCGCTGTCATATCTAACGTGGTTAGTCCAGCTCCATCGCGCAAGGTGTGGCTTGAAAGAGGCCCACGCCATGGTTTCTCGTGACAAAGAACTTTCTCCGCTTGGCATTCAACCGAGGTGGGAGTTGGATTGAATGCCTTCCGTTTGGCTTGGGCTAGACTTTGCAGTCCTACACAGTTGTGCGTTTATAGCCGATTGATCCCCAACTACTCTTGGTACTCTCCCATGTTCAATCTTATAGCGGTTTAAACAAGTTGCCCCTTCCCCTTAAAGTATATCATTCTACTCTTAAACGAAACCTATAGCGATTTCCTAAATATTTAAGGGTTCTCTATAGCCCATCAGCTCTAGATTTAATGCAGCCGGATTTGATAAGTACCAAAGCTATATACTATGACTCCCCTATAAGGATTACTCCTTTGAATCTTATCACTTTAGTTATTTTAGCGAAATAACATACATCTAGAGCTATGTTGGGTAAAATAAAAAAGACAAGTGTAAATTAGCTTCTAAGGTGCTGGATAATATAATAGTAGAGTACACGCCTCACTCTGTTACCACCCCAGTTCGATTCCCAGTGGCACCTTGCCGTGAGCCCATATAACCCTATCGGAGTTGAGCACCAATGCTCCATCCGAGATAGCTTATAACGGTATGGGCGGTCGAATTTCTTTAACGAGTTGGAGTCCATAAGGTCTCCCGCTTAGATTTTTATTCTCCCACTCCAAACCCAACTCATCCCTCAGTATAGAATCGGTATGGTCTAATTTCCCAGGTAAGCCAACCTGAGAGATTATAACCCTCGGTTACTACCAGCGTAGGGGTATCCGCTATCTTTGGCTTGCCGCTGGATCCTTTGAGGTAAATTTCGGGCCAGTCATGATTCAACTTTTTAATTGGCTTATACACTGACTGAGACCTCCATGATAGAATATAGATGATATAGATTTTACCCTTGACCCTTACGATCGTTGATTTTGATAACTGGTGTAGCTTGGGAGGTGAAGCTTAAACTTTTATCAGAGGTTATATTTTATCGAACCAAGGTTACCTTTTAGTTTTCCAACCCTATACATGCTCATCTATAGGTTTAACGTTAAGCTTTCGATAACCATATTGTTCCCTACTATAGCTGCCAAGACGGTTTCGCCTTAAGGTTTTATAAGGTGACACCCGATCTGGTTTTAATGCTGGGCGGTATCGGATGGTCCATCGGCTAGTTTTATAGGTTTGTAAATGTTATCAGATCTCCTAGATTATATCGATCGGTTAACTTAAAAAGGTCTTGGCCCGGAGGGGGCTGAGCGTGCCCCGCCTCATGCAGGGCGACTAGGTGCTCCAGGCAACTGTGATCAATAGAAATTTGGGGCTAGTCAGGTGAGGTACAGAAGGTTAATAGCCATTGTCACAAATTTTGTAATTCGCTACATCAGGGCTCAGCTAGTATGCCAGGTCAAATAGTATGAGGATTGCTGGCCCCTGCTGTTTTGACTTCATAGGCATACCAACCCCCTACAAGTCTACATCTAACCCACCAACCCAGAAGACTAACAACTTTGCCTTAGCACCATTAGCCCCTTTTGGGAGTGCACTGGTGAGCCTCAGCCACTTCCTGGGTGGCCTGACCCCTTGCTCCTTCTCCCTCATAACCAATTGCTAGCCCCTCTTGGGTGTGCTCTGGCAAGTCTATCCTATCTTGGACAGCCTGACTCCCATGCTGCACCACCCTCATAGCTGACAGCCATCAGCCCCTCATTGTTGGTGGCTGGTTAGCCAGGTTCACATTGGAGAGTCCTTGTAGGGCTGAGGTATAGGAGTTGGCAGTGCCAGCCACTCCAGGTATATCACCTTGCACCCACCTCATGGATCTCCAGTCATACCCTTACCAACCTAGCTGCTTTCATTACTAACAATAAATAAAAATGAGCAAAAGAGAGATCTTTATTATGAGGGAATTACAACTTTTTATACTAGATATTTCTATAGCAGCCCACTGCCCACCTCTCAACAATCATCAGCGCTCATCGCTGGCTTCATAGCCAATCATCAGCACTTCTATTAGTACTCATTCCCTCATAATTTATCCTTTCCAGATGCCAAATATTACTTTGATGCATCCTCAGTATCAGTCACCAGTTCATCATATATAATTCACTATTATAAATAGTAGAGTATCCTCAGCCTTCAGCCATTAGTAAGCAGAATTATAGGTTGGGGAATCATTATTGCTCACTATCATAATGGAAACCTCAGTATTCTGCCCGCAATAAATTTATCCTCAGCATAAGTCTCCAGTCAATCCCAAATAGTGTATAATCAGAGCATCCTTGGCACCAATCACCAGTGATCTCCACATCTTCAACATTAAATTGGATTCTGCCATAATTTATGTTTATGCCAATATCCTCAGCCTAAGTCACCGGTATTAAATCACCAATAATCAACTGATATACTTTTAAATCATCCTCAGCCTGAATCGCTGGTGACCAAAGTAACCTAATTTGCTATTGGACCATCCCCAATAAATCCATCCTCAACAAGATCATTTAAATAGCACAAACCAACTAAACGGGGAGCACATATTGGCACATATCTTACTTAAACATCAAAACTGGGTGATTGATCAGCCTGTAAACCAAAACCAATATTGACCCTAATTTTGGCAACTGTGGGTGGAATCTATTGTGTTAATCTTCTGTAGCAATGAGTCAATGGAGACCAGGGTTTTTGCACAATAATTTTGCAATACTCAGCATTTGAGGTGCACTATCCCTACATGAGTATTATGGATATAGGGTGCATAAGAGGTTGTATGGCGCAGTCAACACTAAGAGTAGTGAAATTGAAGGTGGTAGGGATTGGCATGATCTTTCAAAGTGAGGGTACTCCATGTCAGGGAATCAGGAAACATACAATACTAGTTTGAACCAGAACAGTATTTAGGAATAGATAAATGAAAGCAAAAATGTTGGAAGCTCCATCACCTTATTTAGAATTGAGGTTGGTTGAAGTAAAAGGTGGGAAGCTGGTTTTATATACTATAAGGCTTTTCATAAAGGGCAATAAGCTAGGTGTTGCCTACTACCCTTTTTCTCATATATTAAATAATTTTATCAGCGAGAGGCTCCAAGATCTATGCCTTCACCTATCCTCAAATTTCTTAGCATTCTGCATGTTGAGAGGATTAAGCTCTTTTGTAGAGAGATCCCTCAGCTACACTGCCAAAATAGCATTCCTCCAAGTAATTCTATTCAACTGCTAACCAATTTTCAAATAATCTTCACTACTTTCTTTAATCTTACAAATAGATATAGTTCTATTTTGCTATAAAGTTAAAATTTCTAAACCCCAATCCTGAACCTCCCTTTTATTATTTTTGGGAGACTCCTTTTCAAACTAACGGATTTATGTTGTTGAACAGGTTCCATAACTCTAAAGGTTTAGCACATCTCAATCTAGAGCTCCAAGAAGCTTTGAAGTTAAATTAAGGAGTAGCTAAGCACGGTTACCTCAGCATCCCTCCCAACCATAATCCTCATGGTAATTCTTTGATATGGCCCATACTTTAAACATAAACCTGGTAATACCTGCAACCTAAGGGGTAGTCGCAGTACCCAAGGATAGTACTGCCAAACCTCAAACCCTAATTACATTTATATAAGCCATTGCTCTCCTGTGAGGGTACTGGCCGGTTTTTTAGGTACCTGTTTAAAACACTCAGCTATAAGGATTAATTTATTGACCTATGGAAAACCCCCTCCTGTAACCCCCAACGCATTACTGTAATGGTACTAATGATCAAGCCAGCCAAAAATGAAGATTGAGTAAAACTAACATGGCCAGCTATCAAAAAGCTTTCTATAATCCAAAGCTTTTTATAAGCTTTGAATTGCCTAAAATCCTGATGACAGAGGTTCTTTTATACAACATGGCTGAAAATTAATTTATCAGATGGTCAGCATAAAATCAGAGGGCAAGCAAGTATAAATACTGGTCCTGATGGCTATGTGATGATATATAGATGACACCTCATTATAGCTCACTTTTTATACCCTTGGGTTTGACTTCCAATGACAGGCATATTACCAAAACCCATCTGAGAAGGGTTTCCCCGTCTGTACAAAGCTTAGCAACGCATTGATTACTAAAATGGGAGATGAATAATTTCAAATTACATTGATCAAGGCTACTGATATCCCCATGCAGCTGCAAGAGCCACAGGGGCCATAAGAACAACAGGTTCATCCAGAGCAGCATCCACACATTTACAAGAAATCTAGAGCTCCATATATAATTTATAAGGGAACCCAGATGATCTAAGAGAATCAATAAATTGGACTATGATGGTCCTGAAGCCAAGCAGCAAATGCACAATCATATTGTGAGAAAAACTTTGTATAAATCAAGTCTCACTTAAACACCTCAAATTCCCAGATACTATGTATACTTTACACTGTCATATCAACAAAGTAACAGCCTTTCACAGAATCTGCCTTTATCATCATTTTTATTTGGGTTTAATAACACCAGATATATCTATATTGAAAAAAGGTTCCAATTAAGCCTTCTTGTTGTCAGAATAGGTTAAGAGAGTTCTGGTGTGCACAGGAGCAGCCACTTATGTTTAATTCCACAGCTTAACTTGGTTTGATATGCTTGGAACCATCAGAAAAGTCTTACATACAGAAGGACAAGGCCTTTAAATTTTCCTGGTGGTGCACCCTGTTAACAAACAGATGATTTATTACAATTGGATCAACCCCTTTCATTAGCACCCCTGAGTGAGTGGGCCACTCTGGAAATAACTGGTGCTCACTACAGGTGGCACCATTAAGCAACTGTGGGGAGTTCTACAATGTTACAATGAAAGTGTAACAGAGATAAGGAGTTCCATTAGTCTTGACCCTGGAGAGTATGTACAGAACAATCACCTAATTGAAGAAGCGTTTATCTCATTTGACTTTTGGGCTAAGAAGAGTTGGATATCACCAGAGCAAGAAAGAACCAGAAAGCTGGGCCTGACTTAAGTGAGATAAAATTTGGAGTTCTTGGAGGTTGATAATAATGAAACTGTACAAAGCCTAAAATTTGATTATACCAAGATGAATATTCACAATACCCAGTTACATTTGCTCAAAGCAGGATGTGGATGCCATAAAATTGATTCATCTTCCACACCTCAGACTGTTACCTACTTTTGAATAAAGAGCCACCTTTACCAAATACACCAGCAACGGTGGTACAACCAACACATCAGATTGAACCTGAAGACGATCCCAATTCTGGCCATACTTAAAGACTAAGTTCACATCTGGCAAGGGAACTATAGCTGTTTTTTTCAATTTTACAAATACAGCATGGATAGAGCTAGCAAAAAAACAGAAAGCTCACCATGTACAGGGATGTATAAGAAGGGAATCACAGGAGGTGCTTGGAGCTACACTTTGCCCCATCAAAATTTGGGCTGAAGTTAAAGAAACTATTATTGCCAAGTTTGGAAGTGCGCAGGACATTCAAAATATAAATCAATGATTATTCATCATGAGGATAGGATTAAAAAGTGGCAACTGCACAGGTTTGTGCGGGTTTTGACACTTAACTAACATGACTTACTGTTTGGTGACAGGAATTGTGATCTGAGCTTATAATAGTTTAAGTATAAAAGTGACCTTATATACTTACAAAAAACCTAGGTTATTGTCAGGATTCTCCATGGATTAGGTGAATGCCTTGTTTAGGGGGAAAATCGATATAATTATACAAAGGGCGTATTTTGCAGATGGCCTAATAATTTGAGAACAGAGTTTGATTCAACCAGAATACCAAATTTGGGGCTTTGCCCAAATTATGCTGAATTTTGGGAAAATGTACTTTTCCTGATTGTTATCTAATCTCTATCCACTCTTTATCTACTTCCACCTATCCTAGTATTGGGACTTTCCTACAGGTCCCATGACACTACCCTTAAATATCCCTATTCCTAAGTTTTGAAGCACTATAATTAGTGCATTATTACTCTAAATAAAATACCTTTTTGCCTATCACTAATAAAATTCTTGTTTATAGAGTTTTTATACAAGAGCAAAACAAGTCATGAGGTTACCATGAAAGTGAACTTCAAAGCACTCACTTCAGATAGACGTGCCACCAATGATTCCTCCCTGGCAGCCCAACAGTTATAGATGCCTACTATAACTGATATAAAACTATAAAATCTAGTATTTTAAGAACAAGGTAATCTATTAGGATATATTTTGCATATATAATATAGCTTATTGGACATTCTCCTTTTCAATTTAAGAAAAAGAATGTTGGAGGTATTAGTGCTCCCAAATCTGCTACTATGATTGGCCCATCACCTGCCCAATCTTCTAATAATATTGTAGATATCAACGCTATGAGTACCCACAGCAAAAAGGCCTTAGCAGATTCTCGGTGGAATCCTAACCAACGGAAAAATATGATTTATCACAAAAATTGGCTTAAAAAGGTAAAAACTAATAATAGGATTACTTCGAGTTCTCAGTCAAATTTAAGGAGTTCAATATTGCATGGATCTGAACCTGTGAAGCAAGAAGATTTTACCCGTTGATGATTGGGTGCAAGTTAACTAATCATTACCATCCAAGTCTAACCACTGCCAAGGTGCAAAGATCTTACTCAATGATGATAGGGTAAAATTTAACCAATCATTACCAACTGAGTTTGACCACCACTAAATTACCCAATCATTACCATCTGAGTCTGACCACTGCCAAGGTGCAAAGATTTTACTTGACGATGATAGGGTAAAAATTAACCAATCATTACCACATGAGTTTGACCACCACCGAGGTGAAAAGATTTTACTTGCTGATGATTGGATACAATTCATTAAATTGTTACCGCATGGGTCAGTTTTGGCTCAAAAATTTTATCCTTGATCTGATAGGCTGAAAGCCTATATTACCTAAATATAGATAGCTGAGCTTTACATTCTTTTGCCTCAAATATCGATGGTCTTGAAATCTGAACTAGTTTAGATAGAAAAACTAGTATTGAGAAAAGGACCTTTCTCAGTTTTGCCCTGCCTAACAATAAAAAACCATAAAAAACTTTAACAAGTGTTATTTATTACTTTTATTATAAAGTAAATATTTCACTTTAATAAATTATTTGTGGCATCCATTGGCGGATCCCACAAATTGGTGCTCACTACAGGGGTCGAGCCCCCTGAATACTTTGATAAGTATTATATGAAATGGAGAGTGTCACCCATTGGGTGCGAAATGGGGAAGGAACTGAAGAAGATGATCGAATGGACAGCCCTACTACTTTGATGTTTGAAGAAGAACCATTTGAGTGTATATTAATACCTGAGTCTTATCGCATCACTTGGCCAGCCACTGAAGCTGTGAGGGACCTTACTCATGGCATCCTTTATCCTGGCAATATTGCATCCCATGAACAAGTGTCACTGGTTGAGGAACGCCACTTGTTTCTCTATGAGACTAGTGTCCTCCCAGAGACCTATGGTCAGCTTACAAATTTGACCACCTACGTACGCAAGTTTGCTCACCCTGCCTTGGTACACATGATGCATCTCTTAGCCAGACATCACAAAGAGTTACATTGACACCTAGATACTCATGTAGCTCTGAATCTAGCTTATGACAAGTTGTACCAACTGACTTCCAAACATCTTGGAGCAATCAGATCTGGTGTGGAAGCTAATCACAACTTTATCATTCAGCTGCATGAGCAACTTACTACTATGGACACTGGGATTGCAAAGTACGTCGAGGAGGCCATGAGGATATTCCAGGATGAACTGAACGCATCTTCCACTAGCACTCGCTTGTTGTTGGAGAGTTGGCTAAAGAACTTGAAAAGAAAATTAAGCAAACACATCGTGACCTTTCAGCCCCCAACTCTGTCCTTCAAGAGAAGTTTGAACAGCATGTGGCTGTGGTGGAGCAGAAGTTAATTCAGGCCTTTTCGCGTGTCAATGAGCATGAATGTCATCTATTGCTTGAACCATCTAGCGCCACCACCACCCTTGCAGCCAAGGTTGTTCAACTAGAAAAGGAGCTAGCTCTTAAAGCTTCATTCAAAAATACCAAATATTTGTCACGTCGCCTGACTGAATGTGAAATTGAAGCAAAAGCGATAAAAGCTTTGCTGGAAAGCCCTGTGCTGTTGAAGGAAGTATTTAGTCAACTAAAGAAGGTTGAGCAGAAGTATGAACAAATTAAGGAGGGGGTACAAGGCCCCAGCTCCCGCTCTCGTGAAGATAAAGGGTGTAAACAAATGAAAGAAGAGCTGAAGAACCATGTGAAAGCCGTGGAAATGACTCAATTAAACCTAAGCTCAATGGTGTCACAACTCCATTTTCAAGTCTCTGCAATGGAGAACTGAGTGGAAGATCTTGAAACTCAAAAATCAGGGATTGAAGCTCAATTGAGACTATGTGAATCTGGGTCCCTGGAAGCCCTCTCTAACATGGAAACCAAGCTTAAAGCCATGCATGACCAGTTCGATTGCCTTTTGCAGGCCTTTGATCAGTTAAGCTACCACTCTGAAACCTCAGAAGCAGAAGCTCCAGCTATTCATACCCTTACCGGGAATGACTATAATTCATTCAAACCTACGTTTAAAGACAAGTTTATCCCTGGTGAGGGTAGCATTGCTTCGTTTTTATACGTTTATGAAGCAGCTATGGAAGGGGCGACGGATCGTCAGAAGGCCAAGAACATCCTTCCCTGTTTGGGCCGCATGGCACAGGAAGTGATGGTCCCACATATGGATGCTCTTAGCACCTGGTCCGAAGTTAAAGAGGCTCTCATAAACACGTTTGGCTCAAAAAAGGCTTTAAGCATGAAAAATCAAGTTTTTATGCATATGAGTATCCAAAAAGGAGAGTCAGTGGTCGCCTTTGCAGAATGATTCTATATGGAAGCACAGACGTTGTTAACCTCAAAAATGTTGACTTTGGATGATGCTATAGCCGCCGCTTTGACTGGAGTGGCTTCTTACCCATCGCTAGCAATGCAAATCACCTCAGTTAAACGCTATTTCCATACCGTTCAAGACATAAGAGAAGCGTTAATAGATGTTGCTGATTTCCATAAGCCAAAAGTTCCACGTGGAGCAGTATATCGTCCTCGCGTTCTAAATATTGAGGATTCAAAGCCTAAGCCTCAGGCCTTAGCTATTGAAGACAAGAAGGAGCCCCTTCAGATAATGGGCCCTGAAGAGCAAAACCCCAAAGTA
The DNA here is from genome assembly GCA_022478985.1 of Massospora cicadina. Classification (NCBI taxonomy): domain Eukaryota; kingdom Fungi; phylum Entomophthoromycota; class Entomophthoromycetes; order Entomophthorales; family Entomophthoraceae; genus Massospora; species Massospora cicadina. Next base: position 24,743 of record JAKSZP010000529.1, read on the forward strand.
AAATGTTCTGAACGCCCTCGGTGCAAATACTGCAACAAGTTTGGACACATGGAGGCTATGTGCTGGAAAAAGAAAGCTGACGCTGAGGAACAGGAGCAGGGAAAAGAAATGTCAGCATAGGGAAAGGCACACCTAATGCTGACAAAACTCATGTGCCTAGTTCAGTTAAACAACTTATGCCATTACCTCACATTACAAATACCCCAGGGGATGATTCTGAGGGGGATACGGATGAGGTCAGCTATTACGTTGTAGGAGCACCTGCTGAGGTGGAAGTCCCCAATCGCTTGAATGCTGGAGGAGTAGATGAAACCACCATACCTGAAGAGATGTATCTCTGCCAAGTTTTAGGGGAGCCAATTGTCATTGATACTGCCAGCGACGCAGATGAGGTGTTGTCTCACCTTATTCGCCCCATTCAGCATGGCCATACATGAAATCCATTAAGGAAAACTACCCCAAGATTGCATGCAAATTAACCTCCAATTTCCATCTCAAGGAGGTCATAGCGATATCACCCACTTTTGGGGGGATACTCACAAAGGTTGAAGTGGTCATCCAAAAAGTTTGGGTGATGGCCATCTTAGATACAGGCTCCCCAGTAAACGTAATATCCTCCAAGTTGATGAAAAAGATCAAACTTGCACCTGACTTGGAGTACAACCAAGACTTTGGAACCGCTGGTCCTAATAACACTCGCGCGCTGGGTGCTTACTCATCTCTTCCCATTTGTATTGGGAAGCTTATCCTATCAGCCCCCGCAGTGGCTTTGGATAACAACGCTTATGATATGCTTATAGGTACTCAATTCATGATTGAATATGACGGCATTATCAATATCAAGCAAGGGTTCTTGTCATTGCTCAATTACGAAGTTCCCCTAGTTCTAGCCAATACCAAACCCAGCAAGAAGGATTACTCCTGCATGTACACCAACCTCGCAAAAACAGCAACAAAAAAAGGGCAGGTTGCCAATAAGCTCCGCACCCCCTTCCTACCTCTCAAGTGGATGAAAAGGTACCACACTACCATAACTGCAACACCCCTACCAACATTCTTGAGGGGGAAATGTTGGACATTCTCCTTTTCAATGTAAGAAAAAGAATGTTGGAGGTATTAGTGCTCCCAAATCTGCTACTATGATTGGCCCATCACCTGCCCAATCTTCTAATAATATTGTGGATATCAACGCTATGAGTACCCACAGCAAAAAGACCTTAGCAGATTCTCGGTGGAATCCTAACCAACGGAAAAATACAAATTTATCACAAAAATCAGCTTAAAAAGGTAAAAACTAATAATAGGATTACTCTGAGTTCTTGGTCAAATTTAAGGAGTTCAATATTGCACGGATCTGAACCTCTGCAAAGCAAGAAGATTTTACCTGTCGATGATTGGGTGAAAGTTAACCAATCATTACCATCTGAGTCTAACCACTGCCAAGGTGTAAAGATTTTACTCAATGATGATAGGGTAAAAATTAGCCAATCATTACCATCTGATTCTGACCACTGCCAAATTACCCAATCATTACCATCCAAGTCTGACCACCACTGAGGTGCAAAGATTTTACTTGACAATGATAGGGTAAAAATTAACCAATCATTACCATATGAGTTTGACCACCACCAAGATGAAAAGATTTTACTCGCTGATGATTGGATACAATTCATCAAATTGATACTGCACGGGTCAGTTTTGCTTCAAAAATTTTATCCTTAATCTGATAGGACAAAAGCCTACATTACCTAATTTAGATAACTGAGCTTTACATTCTTTTGCCTCAAATATTGATGGTCTTGAAACCTGAACTAGTTTAAATAGGAAAAACTAGTATTGAGAAAAGGACCTTTCTCAGTTTTGCCCTGTCTAACAATAAAAAACCATAAAAAAGTTTAACAAGTGTTATTTATTACTTTTATTATAAAGTAAATATCTCACTTTAATATAATATTTGTGGCATCCGTTGGCAGATCCCACATAGCTAACTCATGGCAATTTAATGCACACCTATTAGAAACCATTGGTATAAGTTACATAAAAAAATTTATTACTATTCATTGACCTGCTCATCCAACCACTATTAATCAGAACTCCTTTTGACTCATTTCTAAGGTTGTGGCAATTGTGCCTGAAGGTCTGTAAAATCAAAATTAATTAAGAACTTTAGCCTGTTAACTCTTGGAAGTCTGATTACTGAATTATACATATTTAAATCTAAATTAAAGATAATTTATAATTTGGAGATTTCTTTTTGGAAGCCTAAAGGTCATCAAAATAGCTTAAATTGATCAGATGCTAAGTTGGAGCTTCCTCATTGGAAGCTTAAAAATCATTATAAATATGAATAAAATTGACATTCATCTCTGATTAATTAAGGCATTAGTATTAGAACATGGTGGAAAAAGAATGACTGGTTAAAATCACAACACATCCCTTGACTTAACAAAAGATTATATTTTTACAAATGTCTTGTGATGCAAGTTCTTTTGCAGATAACAAGTGAGGAGTCATGGTACCAATTTAATGTAGAACGTCATCAATGACATAACAGTAGGTTTTTGGCACAACCACCTCATCCTACAGATAGCAGAAACACAATGGCATCATACGTTGCTAAAAACTTAAAGGCAAAGGCCTTAAAGTAAATAAGTGACATTCATTGCCAAAGATGGATAGCATTAAGCCACAACTAAACATAATGGACATTCTGATATTCGTACAATTAAAGTAGGAAAATAATAAGATTGTTTTTGCACTTTTGGTTCTTTTCTTTTCCTCAGTTTTGGCATCTATCTGCATGCTCATAAAAATTTATCATGTACTCTGATCACAAGACATCTATTTGTGAAGTCTTAATAGTATAGGCATTGAATGTCAACTTCTCAATAACCTCTAAGGATCAAACCTAAAGCTTGTTTAAATTATTCTATTGTCCAAATCTGTGGGTGTCACAATAACAAATCTTTTCTCCAATTTTAATATCAGAAGAGCTGGCCACTTGGAATCACCACATAATTTGATCTTAAATTCCTCTTGAGAGTATTGGCATAGAAAGAGGGCTGTAATCCTACTAAACTTTCTTAAAGCTCTTTAAATATTGTAATGGAATCGCTTCTGGACTTGATTCAAGAGCAAAGTATAAAACTGGAGGCAAACAAGCCCATTAACCATAAAGTAGCTCAAAAGGAGATTTACTTATTGACAAATAATAGCTTCAATCATATGCAAATTTTACCACCAATAGGTACTTCACCCAGCTGGACAGATTACCATCTACAAGCTTTTTCAGGGTATTTGCTGGAGTCCCTGTATAATTCTGAGGATCGCTCACTTGTTTAGTTAAATCCTGCACGCTTAATTGTATTGAAGTTCGGCTGATGGATCCTTGATTTTGCCAGTGGCTTAAGGTTTTTGAACCATTCAGAAGCTCACTAGGCATACTCAAATGGCTCCAACTTTTCTGGCCAATTTTGGGTTTGATTTTCCCTCCATAATCAGGAACTCCAGCCAAGGCAAGCAAAGTTAAAAGCTATGGATCCTGAGATCTTAGCTTGCCAACGCTCTCAAGAGTGACTTAGGATACAAATCAGAAAGAATATTAAATAAAATAGATCTTTATTAGACTAGATTATTTGATAATGAATTATTAGGCCAGGTGCCATGAAATATACCTCTAGGGAATCTCCTGGCCTGGCTTGAAGCACGCAATCTCAGATTATTTTCCACATCAGTTCAGCTCTTGAACTGATATGACTGAGACCTATTTCTAGGTTTATTGATGGCAAAATACTCTCATATTTGGGAGGATTTTAGGGATGAAAATTGCAACAATGAGTGTGCAAAATGGTCCTAGGATCATCTCTAAATGAGTTTCGTCATACTTCTGAAAAATACAAATTCTGTGAGATTCTGCGGTCAATTTAAATAAATGATGTGTCCTTAATTGGGCTATCAGCAGGACTCTCTTGATAGCACTAGGTAATCCCATTCAGAAGGTCCATGCGCAAGTTCTATTGTGCCAGTTACATATATCAACATACAAAAATTATTTTAGGACCAGCTCAAAATATGTCTCATCATACTGCTGACAAAAATAACTCCCTAATTGGGATGTAACTGGTCCACTTGATAGCACTAGGTACTCCCATTTGGGTGGTCCATGTGCAAGTGCTATCGTGCCAATTATGCATACTGAGATACAAAATTCACCCTGAGGCAGGAAATTGATTACGTTTTTTGTTCATCTGATTGTCCATGAGACTTTTAAATGGTAACTTTGGGTCAGTCCTGAACAATTTTTTATACTGATTTCTTAATATTGATCTTAATTACATTTGGGACTAGTTGCTGAGGTTTGGGGCAGCAATAATTGGCCCAATTTGTGAGAATGAATTCAGCCCAAGCTACTAATAGAATATTTAGATTGAATTGACGTTGAGTTGATCATCCCATCCGATTAGTTGCAGAGAAGATAGGCCTAAATGTGCAAGAGTATTCAGCCCAAGCTTCATATACTATAACTAAATTTACGTTGTGATAATTGGCCTGAGCCATGCTACTGCAATAGGTTTAAATTAAAATAATAGCTGAGCATCAGGAGGGAAAATTGCCTGTTCTGTAGTTTGTTGAAGGGTTTATTTTTGAGTCAACCACGGAATCTGACAGTCCTATTTACCCTTTTGACATTTCATTGTTTTCATTGTGTTAAGTCGTCATCAGTACTCCCCATATCCCCATCAACCCATATAGTTTTGGCATGACATGCATAGTAAAGTTGCTTCAGTTATTTGTTAAAATAATTTGGGGGCACCCACGCCAAATGATTAACCGCTATATTATAAACTTTTCATTACTGGCCTCATCTACTTTGGCTAAGGAACGCATATATACCCAAAAAGTCAAGTGATTGATAGCCACAATGATATAGGTTCTTCTTGGTACTAGTGTCAGAGGCCCTACTACATAAATGTATATTTTACACCAAGCGAATCCAGGCATCACTAGCCAGAAAGCGGAGGCTTTCTTAAAGGGCTTGTGTTTCTGGCACATCACACAACAAGTAAGATTTTCTGCTACGTCATAAGTAAGGATTCCTAGTAGTACTCCATCTGAACCTGCTCTAGGGTTTTTTCTAGGCCTCCATGTCCAATTTTGTGAGCTGCACTGGCGATTGCAGTGCATTAATAAGGCTTTATAAAACAGTATATTTTTCCCCAACAATTTTTGAACAATTGACCCTTAGTAATAGTTGTGTTTTCCATTGCCTTGTTCAATGCTTACTGAATCTCTGGTGAATGGTTTTGATTATCCCCAGTAAACACTTTCTCATAAAGATCGTTTGCTTCACCATGTAGAACTAGGACGGTTAACAGCTGCAATAATCCATCAGCGTTTTGGTGCGCGGTACCTGCTTAAAGCACAATCTCAACTTGTACACTTGCAAATTTTAAAGCCCAAAGGACCAACATCCTTAAGGCTCTTTTAAGTTATGAAGCCATCTCAGCGAGTTATTATAAGTTACCACTATAAAGTAGACTCCATGGATGTATTCTCTGAACTGCTTATAGGTATATATATTATCATGAGGAATTATTTTTTGGTAACAGTGTGGTTTAGTTCCTGCTTACTCAAAATATGGCTTGCATATGCTACAGGGTGATTATCTCTGACCTTGTCCACATGACTTAACATGGCACTGAAAGATGTTAAAAATGCTTCAGCTTAAAATAATAAATGGCTTATTAAAATTTGGGTATTGCAATAATCAGATCCATCGTCAAATACATTAAATGACAAAAAGGAGTTCTGGGATTCCTTATTCCACGCAAAGTCAATCTTAAGATCCTTCAATAACTTAAAAAGTAGTTTGCAATGAAAGCAAATTTAAAATTTTATTTGGGGAAGGCTGACCAGGGGATGGACACCTCCAATAAGTAAACTAAACTAATGAAACGAACTTCAGTGAGAGGAGGGCACCCTGAGAAGCAAATGCCATTTTCTGAGCCAGCAGGAATGCCAAGAGAAGGAATGGAGGTTACATGTGTAGGGGCTTGCGCCACTATTGAGCATGTATGTAGGAAGGGGTCTGAAGTTATGAACCAAACTGGGAATCAGGATGAGACCATCTGGCAGCTATGGGGTGGGAGGTACCTAAGCATCCAAGCTAGAAAGTTATCCACAAGATGCGACTGGAACTGGCGTATATCTTCCTGGAGGGTGGGAGTAGAGCCTGAGATAGCATCCAAGACAATTGTGTGGATAGTTCACATAGCGATTGTAACCACTAAGGCATGGAGGGAAGGTGGTAGAGGGGAAACCATGGACAAAGTGAAGATATCCTTAGACAGGATGAAGGTCTGTGCCTGATCCTGGCAAAAGAAATGCTGAACCTCACGCCATATCGCTTCTGAGGGAGGGCACTCTTCCAGGTGGTGAACCAAAGTTCCATACTGTCCACACATGACGCAAGATGAGTTCAAAGCGTTAGAGCGCTCAGCAGTTTGGTATACCCATCTCAAGCAGCGTGTAAGTCCCAGGGAACTTCCTCTAGGCGACGATTGAGCTATTTTTTCATTCCCAAGCAAGAAGGCACCAAAGAGGATGGCTGTACCCCTTGTTACTTGGGGCGATCTTGCTCACATGGTAGATGAGCGCTGGGTAACAGACCTCCCACTTTGGATCCCGCTTCCAGTACCCACACTCTCCTCAGCAGAACTGCTATGAGGAATCAGTGAAATCTGTGCCGAGATCATCAAAATGAAATTGATTGTAACTAATTTGAGTGGCAATCAGCCCGATGATCGCATTTCAAATGGTCAAAAAGGTATGAAGACCAATCTATTGGCTGGAATGCCCAACAGTTTCAATTCAGTTAAGATGATGATTGGGAAAATCTCCCCTCCCAAATTCGTCAGGGATCACCCCTGACAGGCAGGTAAAAGCATTGGATACCATTGATGAGATTTTGAAGCTTCCTGCTGGAAAATTGGGCACTGCGCCTGACACAATGCCACTGACCAAATGAATGGCCCCACGACCAAGCTTGGGCAGGTTGGATGTCCCAAACCCGTTCCAAACCAAATGGGCCACCCCTATGTGGGGTGGCCTTGGGGGATTCCAGCTGCTCATCAGGCTAAAAACCGTTGCGCCAACCATTGAAAATGCAGTCAAGCCTCAGTTTGGATGTTCGAGGTTGAACCAACAGTGACTCAGACTGCCGCCAAATTCTTCAATGTCAGTTCTCAGTTAAATTATCTGTTCATTCTCAAACAATTCGCCAGTTAGGTCAAACTTGTGGGACTCAATCCCAGCTTGTTTCCCCTCCAAATTGACTACTTATATAATCAGTCACATCATACTGAGAAAATTGTTGGTCAATTTTTCTTCTTTAAAATATTCCACTAAAAATCCCTCCCCAAAATTTAGTTTTTTTATGTTGTGAATTAAGCCACCTTTTCCGCCGACACTCTCATACCCCTCAGGGTTAATGGCCATGTTTGTCTGGTATTTTATTTTGTGCCTGTAAGAAGTTCTGGCTCACCAGCAGATATTGGTGGAACTCCTTTCCAGTTTCATTTTCGTCATATCAGCAGCAGTGCATTGGGCATTCTGGTTTGCCTTTTGGGTGCTCTGGCATCTTGGCTGGCAGGCCAGTCTAATTCTTACATTCTGTTCGCCTAACATAATTGACCAACCATTATCCTTAGCCATTCTCGCCTTTCTCGCATATCTTGGCGCAGCAATGGTCCCTTCTTTTCAACTGAACCAGGTTGTGAAGAAAATTATCTCTGTCCACAATAGTCCAGTCCCACTCAAGACTCCAAACCCATACCCAATAGTTGCCGCGGCTATCCTGCCCATGTCAGCAGAATCTGACACCCCTGACTTGCAACGAGTTTACTCTCCACCAAAACCTAGTGGTTTCCCCTGACCCCACTACCATCTCTTCAGTATCACTGGATTCATCCACAACTACCAATAAAGATAACTCCGCTTACTTCTTAGTACCCATAAAGATTAGTGTTGGGTACCATCACGTCTCCTTTGAGCCCTGGTGGACACTGGAGCCACGGGAAAAATATGAGTGTAGAACTGGCTCAGTAATTGGAACTTACCATGGATGCAGGTCCTTTAGTGATGGTTGTGTCGTCAGCCTCCCAAACCTCATACCTAGTACATTGACCAGTCACATTTTCAATACACCAGTTCAGCTTCTGCAACCGCTTTTCTGCTATGCCAAACTTGGTGTTCCCAGTGATCTTAGGAGTGGGATGGTGGCGCCGGCAACATGTTAAAATCCACCTGGAGTCTAACACGCTGTCATTCACTAATGATCAATTAAAGGGTAAATCCCCCTAGTTGACGCTCTTAAGAAAGCTCAACGTTGCAGTTCTATCACATCCCTCATCTCTCCTACAGGCATACCATCCGATTTTCCAGAAAGTTTAATGCGCTATCAAACCATACTTGATTCTGAAAAAAGTGGATTGTTTGCACCCCACACTAGATTTGACTGTGGTTTTCGCACAATGGTGGAGTTGGTGAATATCAACTGCCCGTTGTATCCCCATACATCTGAGGAGGAGGCTTCACTCAACACCTGGTTGGATGGTATGTTAATAAAAGGGTGGTTATTCAAGGAGACCTCGTCAGTTGCATATCCCATCATCTTCGCTAAAAAGCTGATGGTTCTCTTACCCCTGTGTGGATTATGGACACTTAAATAAAATCACAGTTTTTTAAGCCCTACCCCCTGCCTTTAGAACAGATAATAAGCCAAGCAATCGCCAAATCTCAGGTGTTTTCTAAGCTGAGTATCGTCAATGCATTCAACCAGATTTGGGTAATGAAAGGTCAAGAATGGTTAACAGCAATCTGGATGAAGTGGGGCATTTTCCACTTCTGCGTAATGCCCTTTGGGCTGAAGAACGCTCCCGCTATGTTTCAACGCATGATTGACAATGTACTGGGTGACCTCTGGTTTACCTGCGCAGTAGCATATATTGATGACATCTTGGTTCACTCCTCATCTCTCAAGCAGCACACTACCAACTTGGAAGCAGTTGTGGCCGACTTGCATAAGGCAGGTTTGTTTGTTAAACCTTCCAAGTGTGAGTTAAATAAGGAGGAGGGTACCTTTCTTGGGAACCTCGTCCTTAAAGATGGTTACGCAATCCTTCCCAATAAATTGGATGCTATTTGGGAATGGCCAACCCTGACTACTAGAAACAACTATGGAGTTTCTTGGGAACCATCATTTTCTTAAAAAAGTTCTCCCCAGCACTTTCCCATCTTGCTGCCCCGCTCCACCCCCTTACAGGGAAAAATTTACTGTTCCACTGGATGGCTGAATGCCAGCAGGCTTTCGAATTGATTAAAGAGGTGTTCATATCCCCTCCCATATGAAACATGCCAATCCCACCAAGCTGTATATCATTACATGTGACGAGTCATCAGTAGCTGTTGAAGCAGTGTTGCTCCAGAAGCATGATGGCTTGGAACACCCAGTCACCTACTTTCCCCAAAAGTTCACCTCTACAGAACAGTCTTGGGAAATTTACGACAAGGAATTGGCAGCCATTGCATGGGCCCTAACTCATAGGAGGTACCTGTTACAGGGTGCTCTACATGAACTAACAGTCCTCACAGATCACCAGGCCCTTTTGTACTTTCGTAAACCCCAAAAACTGGAACATCGGCAAACCCAAACCTATTGGGACCTGTGCAGTTTTAATTTTAAATATGAATTTATAAAAGGTGTGCTCAATGTACTTCCCAATTTTCTCAGCTTCAGCCCTGCCCATTGTTCCGTGGATCTGGAGGAAGTGGATATAGTTACTGTGATTCCTACCACCCAGATCCTGTCAATTGTCCCCCCTGTAGTTTCTTCCATCACTCTAGCACACAACACTCCATTAGTTGCTCAGGTCTTAGCCAGTCAAATGGCCTGCCCTGAGGGCAAGGTGCTGGTTGAGCAGTTATCTCACCAGAAGCATAGACACTCCCTATACTCCTGAAGGAGGGTCATATATATTTTAAATCTCGCGTTTGGTTTCCCCCATCCTTCCAAAATGAGGTGTTCCGCGCACATCATGATCCCCCCACGGTCAGCCACCCTGGTACTAAGAAATGCATTGATTTGATCAAACAGACCTACAATTGGGCGGGTTTGACAAAATAAGTTATGGCTTGGATCGCTAACTTCATTACTTGTACTCGGGCTAAGTCAGACTGTTCCAGTAGAAATGGCCTTTTGCATCTCTTACAGCAGGCGGAGGGTCCATGGACCTCAGTGTCCATGGATTTTATTGTCAGACTCCCCTGCTCTAACGGGTTCACAGCGGTGATGGTGGTGGATCATTTCACAAACTTTTCCCTCTTTAAACCTTGCCATTCTGTGATTATGTCAGAGGAGACTGCCCGCCTTTTTGTGCGTCATGTGTTCTCAATGTTTGGTCTCCCCAGGAGATTATTAGCGACTGTGGTTCCCAGTTCATGGTGCAACTTTGGAGTGAACTCCTATTTATTTTAAAAATATCCCCCTGAAGTTCTACAGCGTACCATCCCCAGTCCAATGGACAGACCAAGAGAGTCAACCAAGTCCTTGAATAGTACCTGAATTGTTATACTGCGGCCACACAAGACACATGGGCCAATGACCTTCTCCTCTCTCAATTCACCTATAACAATGGAATGCACGAATCTACGGGATTTTCGCCCTATGAAGCAACATTGGGTTACAATCCTTTATTTTTGGTTGGACCTTGCTTGTGGCCTGAGGTCCAAGCTTCCGCGGATCACGCTGAACATATTAAGTCAACTCAATCCTTGGTGCGGGAACACCTCACCAAAGCTATTTATGACTACAAGAGGTTTGCGGATTGTAAGCGGCTCCCAGGTCACAATATTACAGCGGGTTCCTATGTTATGCTCAATACCCGCCATTTACATATACAAGCACCTTCTTGTAAATTTGCGAGTAAGCGTTCTAGCCCCCATTTGGTGGAAGAGGTCTTGGGTAATGGCGCGTTCTGGTTAAAACTCCAGTTCACTGGAAACTGCATCCCATTTTCCACGTTTCCCAGCTGTCTCCCTTAAAGGGTATGGTCCCCACATAACTAGAACCAATCATCATCAAGGATGCTGAAGAGGCTGAGGTGGAGAACATCCTGGCATCCCACAAACCTTGCCAGTCCGTTCAATATCTTGTGGCCTGAAAGGTTACCCAGCTTACAAGAACAGTTGGGTCAAGGCACATGATTGTGAAAATTGTATGGAATTGGTTGAAGCATTTCATAAAACCTACCCCACTGCTCCCCACCCTTCCCAAAAGCCTGCGATGGTAATGGCGATCAAGTTACCCAAGGCGCACAAGAATGTGGCTCCTATACACTTTTCCAGTGGTGGGGCCATTCCCTTGAAAAAGGAAAGGGTAATGTAAGTCCTGGGGAACATCCTCTAGGCGATGATTGGCTATTTTTCATTTCTGAGCAAGAAGGCACTGAAGAGGATGGCTGTACCCCTTGTCACTTGGGGTGATCTCATTCACATGGTAGATGAGCACTGGGTAACAGCCCTCCCACTTCAGATCCCGCTTCCAGTGCCCAACTCTCCTCAGCAGAACTGCTATGAAGAATCAGAGAAATCTGTGCCGAGATCATCAAAATGAAATTGATCATAACTAATTTGAGTGGCAATCAGCCCGATGCTCACATTTCAAATGGTCAAAAAGGTATGAAGACCAATCTATTGGCTGGAATGCTCGACGGTTGCAATTCAGTTAAGATGATGATCAGGAAAATCTCCCCCCTCCCAAATTCATCAGGGATCACCCCTGACAGGAAGGTAACAGCATCGGATACCATTGATGAGGTTTTGAAGCTTCCTGCTGGAAAATTGGGCATTGCACCTGACACAATGCCACTGACCAAACGTATGGCCCTGCAACCAAGCATGGGCAGGTTGGATGTCCCAAACCCATTCCCAACCAAATGGGCCCACCCTATGTGGGGTGGCCTTGGGGGATTCCAGCTGCTCGTTGGGCTAAACACGATCGTGTCAACCATTGGAAACGCAGTCAAGCCTCAGTTTGGATGTTCAAGGTCAAAACAACATTGACTCGGCCTACCACTGAAATCTTCAATATTGGTTCCCAGTTAAATTATCTGTTCCTCATTCTTGAACAATTCGCCAATTGGGTCAAACTTGCGGGACCTGATCCTGGCTTGTTCCCCTCCAAATCAACTACTATTTAATCAGTCTCATTGCACTGAGAAAATTGTTGGCCAATTTTCTTCTTTAAAATTTTCCATTAAAAAAGATCTCCCCAAAATTTAGTGTTTTTTATGTTTTGAATTAAGCCACCTTTTCCGCTGACACTCTCATACCCCTCAGGGTTAACGGCCATGTTTGTCTGGTATTTTATTTTGTGCCTGTAGAAAATTCTGGCTCACTGGAAGATATTGGTAAAAATCCTTTCCAGTTTCATATTCGTCATATCAGCAGCAGTGCATTGGGCATTCTGGTTTGCCATTTGGGTGCTCTGGAATCTTGGCTGGCAGGCCAGTCTAATTCTTACTTGCTGTTCGCCTGACACAGTGCCACACATGGGAAAAAATATGCAGCTGCAGAAGAGGGTGGTGGACATACTTCCAAATGGCTTTCTGGGCATTGAGGGAGTAGGGGATGTCAAACATGTCCAGGTAGTCCACCCTGGCTGTTAATTCTTGGCGTCTAGACTCAATTCCACTGAGTCAGTTTGCACAGGGTATTAGCCACTGAGCAAACAAATCAGATGATATGAGGATCGCCAACTTCCTAATAAAACTTGATAAGCTTATGTATGGAGCTATCGCCCCTTATTTCAACCTTAATTTATATAAATCGCAGACTTATCTACAATCACTTCTCCCCAGAAATTAAAACTTCCTTCTTAATCCTCCATGTGGCTCTTTATATCTTGGTTCCCCAAGCTGGATGCATCCTCAGCTTGGTAATCTTCTATTTTTATTCCCTTTTTTATATAATCTCATTTTTATCAAATCTCAGCATAATTTCCTTCAATTCGCTGAATGGTCATCATTTTGATTGATTATAATTCATATACTCTTTTCTGTAAATCTTGAGACTCATCTTGATTCCCCCTATGATCCACCTTATAGTTAGCATATTTTCCAGTCATATCAACTTCCTGACATTACCCCCCCCCCCCCCCCCCCCCCCCTTTGACTGGATGATATGCTCTTACTGTTTATATGCTTGGAGAAACTTCATGTGAACTTATTTGATAATCTGACCCCCGTGGGCTCCTTGATAGTATAGACATCTGTGCTGGTCTTCTTGATTACCCCAAATGAGCATGCCCATATGTTGGAGAGCTTGTTTTTCCGCCCAAATCCGTGTTGGTCGTGGAATTATATTCAGTCCACTACAGTGAACAGCACGAGTCCGCTCCATCTCTTCTTATTGGCTGCCTGATTGCAGATCTTCTTGGCCAAACTGGTGGAGTAGGCTTCCATTTGCAGCTTGATCAATGTATTTTTAAGTGTTTTCAAATATTGCTGGGGATTCACACCACCAGTGTCCTCTACACACGAATAGAGCAAGGCAGGCAGAGCTGAATGTCGACCATAAAGCAGTTAAAACGGGCTCTTACCAGTGGCCAAATGATAGCTGATATTATATGCAAACACAGCAGTAGGTAGAAGGGCACTCCATTCTGAGGGACAATCCGTTACCAATTTGTGGAGTATGTTCACTAGGGTTCCGTTGACTCTCTCCACCATCTAATTTGATTCCAAATGATAGGGTGTGGTCAAAACCCCACAAATCACCATCAACTTGTTCAACTTTGGCAGGATATGCAAAGTGAAGTTGATTCTGTTATCTTTCAGAATGAACTGTGGGCAGCTGTGTCGCTTTATAATACACTCCATAATAAACTTATCAGTGTTGACTGCTTAAGTCACTAATAGCCCTGGCCTCCACCCATCAGGTCAAATGATTAATGGCAATGATTATGTACTTGTATCGATTGGCGCTATTCAGCAGAAGTCCCACTACATCAATGGAAATGGTGTGCCAGGCGAACCAGGGTTTAACTAGCTGGTATATAGTTTCTTGTGGAAAGGTTTTTCCACTTGACACTGATGGCAACAGATAACTGTTTCCAATATGTCATAATGCATGCTCTCCCAGTAGTTTCAGGGTCACAAAAACTCCAGCGTTTTCCACAATCCTCCATGTCCTACAGCCCAATGAGCATCCATGATAAATGAGGGTCTAGTCAAAGGTTTAGGGAAACTCATCGTCGAGTCTCCAATCTGCTTATATAGTTCTTCCCCACATACAAAAGTGTTCTCCCTGAGTCCATCTAATATCTTTATCAATTGTGGTGGCTCATCCTAGTATTTGTTCTCCACCATCTTATCGTATATTATGTCAGCTAAATCTACTGTGATAGTGACCGTTGTCAACTGAGAAAGACAATCTGCATTTTGATGTTTTGCTCCAAGATGGCGTATAATCTCGAAATTGTATGCCTGGAGCTTCAGCGCCCAACGTGTGAGCCATCCTTCCAGTTAACGCAGATTCTTTAGCCAGCTAAAGGAAGCATGATCCGTCACTACTTGGAATCATACCCCATGTAGATATACCCAAAACTGTTAATAAGCGTAGATCACCTCTAAACACTCCCACTTGTTCATGATGTAGTTTTGTTCATGACAGTTCAAGCTTTGACTACAGAATGCGACAGGATGCTACACGCCATCATCGTCCTTCTGGGATAATACTGCCCCTATAGCGGCGAGGGATGCATCCATTTGTACTATGAATTGTTTGTCAAAGTTGGGATATTGCAAAATGGGTGCGCTTGCTAATGTGGTTCACAACACATTGAAAGCATTCTGGCATAATTCCATCCAGTTGAAGGAAGCTTTTTCTTTAGCAACTTAAAAAGTGGGGCCCCAATGCAACTGAAATTGGGAATGAAGCGTCAGTAATACCAAACTATCCCCAGAAACACCTGAATGTCCCACTTATTCCCTGGTCAAGTCATCTTTCTTATCGCTTCCACTTTATCCAGCTGCAGTTTAAGCCCATTTGAATCCATGCTGAACCTGAGGTATACCATTTGCTCTTTAAAGAAATGGCACTTCCAAGGCTTAATTTTGATATTAGCAGCAGTGAGGCGCTGAAACACTTGTTCCAAGTGGCCCAGGTGCTCTGTAAACATCTGAAAGAATACATTGATGTCATCGAGGTAAACTAGGATGCAGGACAGCTTTAAATCACCTAAAATCATATCCATGGCACGCTGGAACTTAGTTGGGGTGTTACACAACCCTAGCAGCATGTGAGTTGACTGGAGCAACCCTCTTAATTATTAACACACATTTCTCCTGTTCCACTAAAGGCAATTCGATCTGCCAGTACCCTGAGATCAGATCCATGGCAGAAAAATAGTTTTCCTCACCCAATTGGTTTAACGCATCATTAATCTGTGGAAGAGGGTAGGAATCCTTCCTTAAATGTATATGAGTTTATGATAGTCAATAGCCACTTGATTCAAGCCATCCTTTTTCTTTTCAATGAGCACTAGTGATGCCCAAGGACTGTTTGACGGCTCTAGCATCCCCTGAACGATATGTTTATCCACCTCATCAGAGACAACCTCTTCTGCCACTTTTTAAGATCTAATAGGCCGCGATCAGATGGGAGGGTGATCCCCCATATCTATCCAATGTACCACCCCTTGAGCGCACCCCAAATCATGATTGTCATGTGCAAAAATATCCTGGTAATTTTCAATTAATGCCATAGCCTTATCTTGCTGTTCTGCCAATAATATCATGGGCTCTTCCCACAAAACCACGGTTAGTATGCCAAATGATGAGTTTGCAGTAGTCCAAGATCCTCCCATGAACCAAAATCATAAACATGACGAACTTCCTCTACAGGTTTAAGTGTAGGTAAGCCACCACTTGGTGCCACCAAATCATTATTGCCATCTTCTGTAAGTTTGCTAGCACTTTCACCTCCTCATTCCCAATGTAGCAGCAACCCTGGAGCCACATGTGGTTCAAGCCGCAAGTGCTGGTGAGGCGCCATATTTACTCCATAAAGCCCTGTTAACTTTTTGGCAGATTTGGTCCATTTCCACCGAATGAATTGCACAGGGTTTAGCCCACTGAGCAGCGGTCAAAATGATATGGAGATCATTGACCTCAATTAAACGTAATAAGCTCATATATATAAAAATTGAGGCAATTGCCCCAATGTCACTAGTATTTATTTTAATATAATTTAATTACAAACCCTTTATGCGTACATCTACTACTTCCTCCTACTCACTTCTTCTTTTCTTTCAAATAAAAACCTCTTTTCCTTGTTCACCCCATCCTGCTTATATTTTAACATTTCTGGATGATATTACTTACATGGCTTAGTAATTCAATTCGCCATATCTCATTGGTTTTGTCAAATTGTCATTTGTTAATCTCACGATGCCCAATTTGAGGTGATTTACCAACAATTCAATATCGCCTCATTTTGAAGGCTTATGGTACCATTACCAGTTTGATTCAGCAGATTCCATTCATTTTTGCTGGATGACCACAGGCTTATCGTCCAGTCATATCAAATTCACAACATTACCCCCTCCTTGATTGGATGATTAGGATTCTATTGTTTGTATAGCCAGAGAAACTTCGCATGTACTCAGTTAATTATCTAACCACTCATGGGTGCCTTAATGGTGTATGCATCAGCCCCTGTCTTCTCAATGATCTCAAATGGTCTGCTCTATAACAGGAGAGCTTGTTCCTTCTTCTGAACCCATGTTGGTCATGAAAAAGGACCAATTCTCCTACCCCAAACTGTGGAAGACCTCTGTGTCTACATTGATTGGCCATATGATCCCAAATCTTCTTGGCAAGACTAGTGGAATATGCCTTGGCTTGAAGTTTAATCAACGTATTTGTTAAGGTAGACAAATATCCGTGAAGTTCACTCCGCTGATATCCTCCACACAGGAGTTAAGCAATGCAGGCAGCGCTGGATGTCGTCCATAGAGCAATTGGAATGGACTTTTCAACGGTTGTTGAGTGGTAGCTGATATTGTATGAAAGACAGCGGTGGATAAAAGGGTGATCCAGTCTGACAGCCGCTCATTTACAAGCTTGTGTAGAATATTTACTAAGGTCCCTTTAACCCATTCCACCATTCCGTTAGATTCAGGGTGGTAGGGGGTAGTTAAAACCCCGCGGATTGCCATGAGCTCATTCAACTTGGCCAATATATGTGATGTGAAATTAGTTCCATTGTCCGTTAGGATAAATTGTGGACAACCATGGCGCTGTATAACGCACTCCAGGATGAACTTGGTGGTTTTGACAGACCCCAAATCCTTGATAGCCCTTGCTTCTACCCATCTGGTCAAATGGTTGATGGCAACTATTAAATATTTGGAGCGGTTTGCGACAGTTGGCAGAGGCCTCACCATGTCTAACGAAGCAGTATGCCAAGAAAACCAAAGCTTGACTAGCTGGTAGGTGGTCTTCCAGTGGAATGGTTTCTCCACTTGGCACTGATGGCTCAACCAACCATCTCAAACACATCGTAGTGCATACTCTCCTAATAGTAGCAGGGTCACAAGAACTCCAACATCTTTTTCAACCCTCCATGACCTACCGCTCTATGGGCATCCATAATGATTGCGGGCCTGGCAGAGATTTTTGGAAAACTCAGCATCGATTCCCTTATCTGCTTATGTAATTCCCCATTGCGCAAGAATGTATCCTGTCTGAGTCCATCTAACACTTTGATCACGGGCAGCGGCTCATCATGATATTTTCTCACAATCATGTTTTCATACATTATATCTGCCACATCTGCTGTAATGGCGTCTGTGAGTAATTGAGAAAGACAGTCCACATTCTGATGCTTTGCCCCAGGCTGATGCGTGATCTCAAAATCATAAGCTTGGAGCTTCAACTCCCATCACGCGAGTCTCCCTTCGGGTTCCTGCAGATTCTGTAGCCAGCGCAAGGAGGCATGATCCGTTACCACTTTGAATTTCACCCTATGGAGGTAAACCCGGAATTGTTTGTATGCATGATCACTGCTAAGCACTCTTGCTCGGTCATGGTGTAATTCTGTTCAGGGCAATTAAACTGTGGCTGCAATATGCAATTGGGTGCTCCACACCATTATCATCTTTTTGTGATAACACAGCCCCTACAGCAGAAAGTCAAGCGTCTGTTTGCACAATAAACTCTTTTTCAAAATTGGGGTATTGCAAAACAGGCGCGCTAGATAATGCTGTTCATAATACATCAAAAGCGGTTTGACATCAATCCGTCCAGGTGAATGCAGCAATTTTCTTAAGGAGCTCAAAGAGTGGAGCCCTGATAAAGCTGAAGTTGGGAATGAACGCTGGTCGTAACCAACCATCCCCAAGAACACCTGGATATCTCGCTTATTGCTTGGCTGAGTCATCTTGTAGATGGCTTCCACTTTGGCCGGCTGTGAACTAAGCCCTTTGAAGTCTACCACAAAGCCAAGGTATTCCAATTGTTCTTTAAAAGTGGCACTTTCGGGGCTTAATATTGATATTAGCTTCAGCTAGATGGTGGAAAACTTGCTCCAGGTGTTCAAGATGCTCTGTGAACGTTCGCGAAAATACGTTGATATCATCAAGTTAGACAAGGACGCAAGACAGCTTTAGGTCACCCAAAATAGTATCCATAGCCCGCTGAAACGTAGTGGGGGCATTATACAAACCCTGTGGCATATGTGTAGGCTGGAACAATCCTTTTGAGGTTATTATAGCGCACTTTTCTTGTTCCACTGCTGGAAACTTGATCTGCTAGTACCCTGATATTAAGTCCATAGCAGAGAAATATTTGGCCCCACCTAACCAATCTAAAGTGTCGTTGATCCGTGGAAGTGGGTACAAAACTTTTTTTGTAATGCTGTTAAGCTTCTGATAATTGATTACTACTCGATTAAAGCCATCTTTCTTTTTAACAATGAGCACCAGATATGCCCAGGGACTTTTTGATGGCTCCAACATTCCATGTTCCACTAATGTACTATTTCTGCAGATACAACTTATTCTGCTGCCTTTGAGCGACGGATAATTTGTGACCTGATAGGGGTGGTCTCCCATGTCCACCTGATGCACAACCCCACAAGTGCAACCCAAGTCATGATCGTCAGTTGCAAATATGCTGTAATAATTTTTAAACAGATTCATCACCCTATCCTTCTGATCCTCCAATGGACCAGTTAGCGCCTCCCGTGGAACCACAGTCATTACGCTGAGGGGGTTTTTAGAGGCAAGCTAAGATCCTCCCACAAACCAAAGTCGTGTACCTGGTGGACCTCATCAATAGGGATCAGGTGCAGGTAAGCCACCACTTGGTGCCGCCAAAGCTTCATTACCTCCTTCTGCAGATTCGCTATCAACAACTTAACTTCCACCTGCCCTGATAACAGTAACCAAGGAGCCACATGAGGTTTGAGCTGCAATTGGTGATAAGGCCCCTCAACCTCTCCATACAGACCTCTTGGAATATCAATTTCGAGCTCTGTCCCAATTATGGCCTGACCCCCAAAGGGGATATACCAAGCATTCGCAGCTCAAAGTGGAATCCCTTTGTACTCATAATCTCTGGTTTGGAAGCATTTGGGTCCTCCGCTTCATCTGTCAAAATTTTACAAGAATCACACCATAGCTATAAGCAAGATTAATTAGCCTGGAGCAGATTGGGTCCTCTAGGACTCCGTGGGAAGTAAAATATATAGGGATCTGTTGTCCTAGTATACTGATAGTTTCGTCTGCCATATTAACCACATCCCCAAAGTGCCGCATAAATGCAGCCCTGATCAACATGTCAAAATGGTTGTTAGGCAACACCACAGCTGGAGTGGATACTCCAACAGACCCAAACCTCAATGGCAATGAGCTATATGCGCCTTCTGACACAGTACTCTGGGCCCCCGCAGTTCCATACACTACTCAGTGGTCCACATCTGGCTTCAGCGGAAGCTTAGCTACAAGTTTGGTGGATATTATATTGACAGGAGCGCCTGTATCAATGATCGCCCAAATTTTGGTATTCTGTACGAATATATCATAGTAGGTGCATTCTGAATAAGAAGAACCCTTGGTGTTTGATACATAAACATTCAAGGGCGTTTGACTACCCAGAAAAGTAAACACACCAGCCCCAACATGTGGATACTCTTGATCAATCTTTTCTACATGAACCGCCACATCCACCCCCTCCAAAGCTGCAACATATGAGGAGGGGTCACCGCCGATTGTACCATTACACTCAAGGATTTGCCAGGTGCATGGCTTATATATGTCTTGGCGGAGCCCCATGTCCGCATTATTGGGATCTCTACCTCAGCTTGAGGACAAAAGGTGGTAAGGGATCTGTTGGTATAGTAAATCCTCAGAGTGTGCCCCGGAGGTAAAACAGGGTGATTCATGATGTACATCAGGGACAATTACAATTGAATTAGCTGAAGCAGAGCATCCCGTCTCTAATCCACTCGCCCTATTCCTTGTTCATATGGGACAACAGTACTGCGTGGATCTGTGGTTTGGCCTGACAGCTAACCGCATAATGACCTGGTTGGCCACACGAAAAACAAACATTTGGGACTGGCACTCATCTTGGAATCACCCCAGAAGATCTAGGTCAACTATTGAACCACAGTTATTTATGGGCCCAATGATAAGTGGTTCGATCATAATAGGGACGTAGAGGACCCGCCAATGAGTTAAGAGGCTGAGGAGTGACCCACCGATTAACCCATATTGGTGGGATTCTTCATTTCAGCGAAATATCTGTGGCAGGTACAGGATCCTTCCGATCCACATTGGGAGCACTAAAATTGATGGATAATCAGCATAAATGATGGATAATTTTGAGTAACCCCACATCTCCTTAAGAGTGTACGCCATAGCATTATGCAATTTGCGGTAGGGCTTGAGAACTGCCGTCATTGCTATGCCCACCTCCTCATTAGATAAGACATTGGTACCCAACAACACATGAGCCTCATTAGTAAATCGTTCCGCAAACTGTGTCAAGGATCATTTTTTTAAAAGATATTGTTAGAAAGTCTGCCTTGCGTTGAGCCATTTTCGCTTTGCCCCCAAACAGGCGAATTATAGTCTCCTTCACCTCTTGGTATGCTACTATACTGTCTTTAAGATAACAAGTAACTTGATCAGCACTTGAAACATCCAATGCAAATAACAATAGTTTAGCTTTTCGTTGATCAGAAGCCCCCTCGATGGCAAACTCAAACTGCTTGAAAAACCAATGTATGTTAACATCACAGTTAAATGAGGGCAGCCTGTCACTGCAGATTTCATTTTCCTTAACGACCTTATCTAATTTATACTCTTCACGGTCTAGCCGCTTTGTCATGCTGCTCAAAAGGTTGACAAGTTGGTTGGCATGGTCACCTACCAAAAGCAGTTGGCAAAAGGCATGGTTGAGCGGTTCAGTAATATTCTTATTGGCAGAAACAGAACTTTTTGCGCCCGAAGTAAGGTATCCAAAGCAAGCTTCAGTTCCCCATAATGAGTTATTTCAACCACCGGGGGTAGTACTTCATCAAAGCGATCTGGTTGCACCATAAGTACCATTGATGAAGTTGTATTTAGTTGATCAATGGGCCCCCTGTAGTGAGCACCACTGTTAACTTTTTGGCAGATTTGGTCTATTTCCACCGAATGAATTGCACAGGGTTTAGCCCATTGAGCAACGGTCAAATGATATGGAGATCATTGACCTCAATTAAACGCAATAATTTCATATATATAAAAATATGAGGCAATTGCCCCAATGTCACTAGTATTTATTTTAATATAATTTAATTACAAACCCTTTCTGCGTACATCTTCTACTTCCTCCTACTCACTTCTTCTTTTCTTTCAAATAAAAACCTCTTTTCCTTGTTCATCCCATCCTGCTTATATTGTAACAATTTTGGATGATATTACTTACCTGGCTTAGTAATTCTATTCTCAGTATCTCATTGGTTTTATCAAATTGTCATTTGTTAATATCACTATGCCCAATTTGAGGTGATTTACCAACAATCCAATATCGCCTCATTTTGAAGCGCTTATATTACCATTACAAGTTTGATTCCAGCGGATTCCATTAATTTCATCGGATGACAACAGGCTTAATGTACAGTCATATCAAATTCACAACAAACCCTTTAGGGACATCAATTCAAGCCCAGTCCCTACTATACACTGGTGTCCAGACGGTAGGCTCAAAGTGCTTGTTGCCCAAAGCAGGATCCCTTTGTACTCATATATCTGGTTGGGGAGGGTCCTGGTCCGCCAACTCAGTTGTCAATAACAAACAGGAATTAATCCATCACTAAACGCTAGATTTATTTGACTAGAGCGGACTGGATCCATTGGGATTCCACAAGAGGAAGAATATATGGGAATCTGTTGGCCTAAAAATAGTAAGAGTTTCTTCCACCATATTTATCACAACACCAAGACTTCCTCATAAAAGCTGCACTGATAACATATCATAGTTGTTATCTGGCAAAATCACCGCCAGAGAGTACACCTGAACTGACCCAAATCATAAAGGCAACACGCTATATGCTCCTTCAGACACAGTGCTATGTGTTCTTGCAGTCCTGTGTATTACTTGATGGTCCAAATCCGGTTTCAACATAAGTTTAGCCACCAACTGGGTGGAGACAACATTCACAGGTGCTCCCATGTCTATGATAGCGCGGATTTTTGTGTTTTGAATGAATATATCGCAGTAAGTACATTCTGAGTAAGAAGAACCATTCGTGTTTACTATTTGTACATTCAAGGGCTTTATGTTACTTAAAAAGGAGGAAATGCCCTTGCCGACCTGAGGATACTCATTAGTGATTTTCTCCGCCAGAATGGCTACATTAACCCCTGCTAAAGAGGCGACATTTGTCAAAGGATCTGCGTTGCTAATGCCGTTCTGCTCCAGGATCTGCCATGCATATGGCTTCTGCACATCTTTGCTGAACTTGGGACTATGGGGTGAAATTTTACTCTCAGAAGTGGAAGCAGGAGTATCTAACAAAAGCTTCTGGTATAACAAATTATCTGATTTAGGTTCAAATTCTACCCGAAAAGATGTTTGGGAATTGTTAGGGACAAGTGAATTGGGCTCAGCGGAGGTAGAGCATCCCATCTCTACTCTGCTCAAGCTTTTCCCTGCTCAATTTTCTCAGTTGGCATTTATATACTTGTGGTTTGCTAGGGCAATTGCCAGCATAATGCCCTCTTTATCCACACTGGAAGCAAGTGTTCATAAATGATTCACATATACAGCTTGTGGCGGAAGAACCAGGCCAAATATTGCTGGTAAGGTTCCAAGGTCGTGGACAAACTGGTGAAGCGTACATGAGCCGAGAAGGGTCCACTGACTCATATGTGGGATGAATACGTTCCAGCAGCTGATAACCTAGTCGCTGCAGCCTATATCCTGAAGAGGTTGGAGTGGAGACAGCAGAGATTTTTTGGTCTACATTGTGGGTGCTGATCGTGGTGGAGAGTTGATGTATGGTGTTCACTATTCGAATAAGTCCAGCATCTCCATCCAACATGTGAAACATATCATTGTATAGTTTCTGACGTGGTTTGACAGCTGCCATCATTGCTATACCAACATCCTCAGTGGATAAAATGTTAGCTCCAAGTAGGACATGTGCTTTTGCTGAAAAGCACTTAGCAAATTCGAACAGGGTCTCGTTTCATAAAGCTGTATAGTCATAAAGTCAGCTTTCCGTTGAGCCATCTTGGTAGCACCCACGATCAGCCAGAGAACAATCATTTTAACTTCTTTGTATGATACTGAGCTATTTGGAAGATAGCAGGTAACTTTATCAGCGCTTTCCACATCTAAAGCGGACAGCAACAGTTTTGCTTTTTGTCAATCAGTAGCCCCTTCCACAGAGAACTCAAAACGCTTAAAGTAACCATGTAGATTCCCATCATGACTGAAAGGAGGTAATTTTCCAATTCAAACGAATTCACTTTGCTCCAGGTTCCTGCCGCAAGGACCTGGTAATGGATTTTGGAGCAACTAAGGAAACCATCCCTCTGTGTGTTATCATACAGCTGGCCGGATGGACTCAAATACATCAAAAAGGACTCAGAAGAAGTGGTGCTGCATGGGGGTCCATTGTACCACCCGAGGGATATTCATTTGCTGATCCATAGCATTCTTCCCCCTGAATCACCACTAGCTTCCCCATTTCTCCCAGCTCTGGCATGCCACGCGAACTGTTCATTGATCAACTGCTCTGCTTTAACCAAATAGCATTTACACCGGCCATCCTGAAATTCCTGTTGCAGCATTTCATAATGATGTTGCAACTCCTGGCAGAATTCCCTCTCAACGTTCAGTTTCTGTTCCACGGCTTGTAATCTCAAGAGGACCTCTTTGATTATGTTCTGCAGGCGGGTTTGTTGCTGGTTAGCATTATGTGCTTGTTAATTGAAATCATTTATTTAGTTAACAATGGAGGCTTGCTCCCAAACCAATTCCTCGTTGGCCCTTCAAAGGGTATCAAGGCGCCCTTGCATGTCTGCATACTCTCTTGTCTCACCAATTGGAAGAGGGAAGGCTCATTGTCAATTATCCTGACTAACAACTTCCAGTTGTGTAACCCAACGAATAAGCTGGAGATATTCGGAAGGTGTTGACCAAAGGATAAGCGCGTTATCTGCCATTCGCTGGGTACTCCATTTGATGCGAAGTTAGGTTAATTCAGCTGAAAAAGAGCTGACTTGGTCCGCCACTTGCCATTCAATCAGTGTCATTTTTCCCTAAGCTAGGCAATCACAGCTTCGAGCGCTTCCGCCCATTCAGCTAGCTCTTTCATAAAGCACTTGGTATTATTTCCCAACGTTGTTACATCCTGAATCCACTACGCT
The DNA here is from genome assembly GCA_022478985.1 of Massospora cicadina. Lineage (NCBI taxonomy): Eukaryota > Fungi > Entomophthoromycota > Entomophthoromycetes > Entomophthorales > Entomophthoraceae > Massospora > Massospora cicadina. The sequence continues at coordinate 49,731 of JAKSZP010000529.1, forward strand.
GATAGGCCATGCTGATCCAGCAGTTCTCTTATTACTTGAGGTAGTTCTAAATTTAACTGTGGTACCTAAAAGGTCCAATCGACGGCAGACATCCCCCATGCAATGGTCCATATGTACCAGCGCCCCTTGTACTTCTGAAAACAAATGATCAAGGCTGTCAAAAAGGAGGCGAGTATTGTTTTGTTTTACTTAAGCAAACCATAATACATCTCCAATTTCTATATTGTGGCAAGCTAGCACATGAAATAGCTGGTGAATCAACAGTTACACATAAGCAACTAGATATTCCTTGATTCCATGGGTACCAAGGCGGCGAGCCAACCAAGTTGTAATTAAGTACAAATAAGACATGTACAGGGCGTACCGATTTTCTTGGTCTCGTTGCTTATATAGCAAACTCAGGGCGTTTTCCCAGCCTCATCTTCATATAAGCAATATCCATGCAACAACTACTCCATGATAAATTGCAACTGCTGAGGAGTCACATTTGTGGAGCGTCCTTGTTGGTCAATCGTCAGCTCAGGGCAACTATCTATTTTCAAATTAATCACAACTTCATCATCCTCTGGTTCAGTCACAGTAAATAATGTCAGTTCATTGTTAGGTGCCTCTCATGCTTCTCCAGCATACCATGCATGGAAACCTATTAAATTATGTTGAAACAAAAGGGGGCTCGTTATCATATCCTATTGTTGAATGACTACAGTTGACTAGTGGACCCCTGTAGTGAGCACCACTGTTAATTCTTGGCGTCTAGGCTTGATTCCGCCAAGCCAGTTTTCACAGGGTATTAGCCACTGAGCAACCAAATCAGACGATATGAGGATCACCAACTTCCTAATAAAACTCAATAAACTTATGTATGGAGCTATCGCCCCTTATTTCGACCTATATTTATAAATTGCAGACTTATCTACAATCACTTCTCTCCAGAAAAAAGACTTCCTTCTCAATCCTCCATGTGACTCTTTATATCTCAGTTCCCCAAGCTGTATGCATCCTCAGCTTGGTAATCTTCTACATTTCTTCCCTTTTCTATATAATCTCTTTTGTATTGAATCTCAGCATAATTCCCTTTGATTCTCTGAAAGGTCATCATTTTGACAATTATAATTAATATGCCCTTTTCCATAAATCTTGAGACTTTTCTTGATTACCCCACTGATCCACCTTATAGGTAGCGTATCGTCCAGTCATTTCAACTTCCTGACACTGGCTATGGTAGGGGACCTCATGGGTATCACTCCATTCAGAATGGGTAGTCCTTGTAATTCCTGGGTGAACCAAGGGGTAGGGCGCCCCCTCTGGGCAGTGTGCCCGCTGATGCAAATTTGCCACTCAGCGCTCTGCATGGAGAGGAGAATTCTTTTAAAGTGGGGTGACGTCCCATGTGGGCCCGGAGCAGAAGGGCGTGAGGCGAGGTACTTTAACAGAGAACGGGGGTGGTCAGGATTGGTGAGGCCCAGAGCGCGGGAGAAGTTGGAGTGGGCTGTGCGTGACCAGTGCTGGGCTGAGATCATAGGGTTGGTGACTGCAGCGATCCTGGTGCCAAGGATTTTGGCGGCGTGGACCTCCTAGTTGAGCAGGCTTATGCCACCACTATGGCGAGGGCCAAACATGACATCCAGACGCACTGGCGGTGGGCAGCCTAACCAAAGCCACCCTTGCAGAGAATTGTATAATGACTTGAAGAAACAAGGGGGAAAAGCGATGGCTGGGCCCCAAACCAAACTTTAGAAAGTAGCATAGAGTTGGCTAGCACTACCTTTCCTGTAAGGGAGGTTTGGCAGGCTTTGAGGGAAGCTATGAGTTTTGTAAAGTTTTATAGGATATGATTTTCCATCACCGTTGAGGCGTACCCTCCCGCCTCTAGCCACACCCCCAAATGGCAGACTAGGCCAGCGGTGGGGCTTGGCACAAAGGGTGCACAAGCGGGGCGGTTTGGATGGGCAGGGCAAGCGATCCCATGAGCAAGTTGTTGAAGCAAGTAGAAAACGGGGCGCTGGGAACCAGCGGAATTAATACCAACCAAGGAGAACAATTTTCGGTTTTGGAGGCGTTAAGTACAGCATTACTTACCCTGGAGTAAACCTGGATAGTAGCTTCAAGCGCGCGTGCATCATGATTGTTAGACACCCCAATTACACAATCATCAGCAAATGCCAACATTTTGACTGTGGGCTTGGCCTGATACATGGACACCAGTAAGGCGGGCATTCACATTTTTAAAGAATTGGGTCAAGGCTGAAGTTATACAAGAGTGGGCTTAGAGGGTCCCCTTGGCGTAGGTTCCTGTGAGGGTGAACTACATCCGTGAGGAAGACAGGGCCACGCACAGCCATTGTGGCAGAACCCGGGAGCAACATCACCCAATTAACGAAGCAAAAGGGGAGGTGGAACTTGTGGAGGCGGGCTCTGAGGTAATCCCAGTTGATCTATCATAGGCCTTCTGCTGGTCTAAAATACAAGTGCTCCAGAAGCCTTGGATTAGCAGACTGTGGCTAAAGTATGTATATTGTCCCATATAGACCTTTTGGGAATAAAACCAAATTTTTCAGGGGAAATGAGAGCAGATGCAACTACCCCTAGTCGGTTTACCATGATTTTTAGTAAAAATTTTGTTTCTGTGTTAATAAGTAAAATGGGGCGCCAGTAGGCCAAGTCCAGCTTATCCCTTTTCTTGTACAAAGTTAATGTGAAGGCCTCCTGAACTCCAGGAAATAGCGCGTTTCCATAAGGCATTGTTTCATTGAGGTAAGCAGCAAGGAGGAAAATACTTGAAATATTTCTTATAGTTTTCATAAGGGATGTCATCTGGACCTGGGCAGTTCCTGTATGGTGCACCGCGAATGGCAGACCAGAGTTCATCTCAAGAAATCATATTCATCAACTCCAGATAATGGGAAATAGTGCAGATATGTGATCTTTCAAGAAAATTGTCTACTTCAGCTGGCTGGACTGGATCAGAGAGATACAATTTGGAGTAATAATTTTGTACCTCATTTTTCACTTCAGCTGGATTATCTGCGAAGGAGTGGTCTGGCTTTCACACCTGTGTGCAGGTCAAGCTCTGGCGCAGTGCATAGAATTTTTAAAAAGGTAAGCAGAACATGTATCACCCACTGTTATATGCTTTACTTTATACTGAACACAAACCCAATGTTTATGTTGTCTTACCAGTGCGTTGAGGCGAGCGGACACTTCCGCCCACTTATGACCCCAAACCAGGCTGTAGCCTGCCACTAGGACATTGGATTCCAGATGGTCCACTTCTGTCAGCATGCGTAAAATGACTGCCAAGGCAGCCTGCGAGCAATGTGATGAGATGTGGTGAGCCTGATGGATGGTGTTCACTTTATAGGTTGAACAGATGGATATTGGGTCTGCACATAATGGTGTGGTAAACTCCAGAGCTGGGATCTCGGTGTCCAATCATGAGGAAAACCTGGGCGACGCAATCTTGTTTGGGTGGACTTTGCACCACTTTGGTGCCTGGGCCACTGTATTATACAAACAGAAGGAAACTGATACCATTCTGTAGTCAGATAAATTAATTTTCATTGTGGTAAAGTGGGAAATTTGGGATTGAAATTTCAATGGCGCAAGAATAAGGTCAATGCGGGTCATAGACCTTAGCTGGCCGTTGTGCACATGAGGGCGAGACATGTTTGTGAGTAGAGTGCATGATGATGTAGAGTATCAAACAACCCCAGGGTGGCTTTAGAATGTGAAGTTCAACGTGCCCCTGTGGGGGTGTAGGAGATGAGGGCCAGCAGTCTGTGGTTGGGTTGGTCCAGCAATTCATGCCGCCAACAACAAACAGGTCAGGGGGTAGTTGAAGAAAATTGATGGCTGAGAAGAATTCCTGATGATCTCATGCACAGGTTGGGGTGTAAATGTTAACAACAGCGTGCACTTCATCATCCTACAAAAAGGTGACTACAAGGATGCAGCTATCGAGGTATGATGTTGACAGAATAAAATTAAAACTCTAAGTCATTCAAACTAGCACCCTCACAGTGCAGTGACCAAAAGGAAATGGAAGGGAGGATCATGGTTGCCCATGTTTCCTCTGCATTACATGGAAAGTGGGTTTACTGAATGGCCAGGATGTCCACAGGTAAATTAATTTTTAAAAACTCAGTTATCTAGCCCAGGACGGCGAGGCCTTGAGTCCAGCAATGATCAAAGTCACTATAATGAAGGCTCACCCATCGCACCTTAGGTGTTAGGGGAAGGGCACACATGCCCTTCAGCCTTCTTGTTCTTAGTACATCACTTTTTGGCAGTGTGGGTATTCTGTGCTATGGAGTATGGTTTGGTATGGAAAGCTTTAGCTGTGAGGTTCGCGTTGGCTTTTGCCTTCTGCTTTTTCCCCACTGTGGGTCAATTTTTGACATTATGTGCACCTGCAGTGTACCATCACATGATGGTGGAATTTCAGCAGGATTATTGGTGAGCGACTTGGATTCAATCAATGCTTGGTAGCATTGATCAGGTGAAACTGACTCACCCATTTGGTCTTCATCTTGGGTGGCCCAATCTGATTGGTGGAAGGATTCACAAGCCGCTTTCGCTGCAAATGACTCAATGTCCTCCTGGAGCTGGGTGGGTGGGATCATGGACTCAGTCATGACTGCCACCTTGGCTGCCACTCTGTGGGCCTGCTTGGTCTTCTTGCACTCCTGCGGGGATACAGGTTTTACTTGAATGTAGCACCATGGCGCGCCCCATGGGAAGGCTGCGTCAGTGTCTATTGCCAGTTCATAGTGGGCCTCTGCACCACACATTGCTTCCAGGATTATTTTGGTTTTGGTAATGCCTTCCTTGGCAGGGTAGGTATGGGCCTTGTGGCCAAAAGCATAACAGAAAGTGCAAATAGGAGGCGCGCTACCTACGGTGACCCTGAATGGGTGGGAGTCTTGCCCATTAATTTCTACAAAAGTGGTATGAGGGATTTGGATCAAATCTCTTGCTATCTCGCGGATGGGGTGAGAACAGCAATCGCTTTGCCTGAGCACAGGTCTGGCATGAGCATAAAGTGCTGCATCTTAAAGTATTGGTTTTCCCCATACTTGGCAAGCCCAGCCTTCAGGTGGTGCTCCAGCATGGTGCATTTTACTGTAGTAAGTAGGAGGTCAAAGTTTACGAAAATTTGGTTTAATTTAGTCCAACAAGCGCACTTTGTTTTGACTATCCATTGACCATCTGGGAGGACCACTACCACTCGCATTATTTGTGGCTTCATCCACCGCATTTTTGTTTTTGAATTCAAGATCCAGCCAACCACAAGGCATGGAGTGTGGTGAGACATACACTGCGTTCAGGAAATATGTGTGTACATATCCACAGAAATTTCCCAAAGTGCTGTCTGCTGAATATCCAGGAAGACACACACCCTGTGTTCCACCGATGATAGTGGTTGGGAGTGCGGCGTATTGATGAACTGGTTGCAGAATGCTTACCAGGCTAAAATTCCTGGGGAAATGGTAACCGCTGGTTTTTTACTATTGGTTTTATCTATGCTGCCGGATTCATCAGGGCTATTACAATACTTGGTTGATGTGGGGCCTATACCTGTGCCCTTAACTTTACTCGCTTAACTGCTACCTGACATTGGGTGCACACTAATCTCTTTGAAGAGATTATAAAACTTACCTAGACTTTAATTGAATATGTTGCAAAAGTGTTTGCAATGAGAGAGAAAATCTTTGCAATAGAAGCTCTTAATAAAATATCACTAATAGACAACCATTCCTAAAATAATTGCACAACACAAACAATCTTTGGCTGTAAAATGGCCCAAATTACCTCAATCTTAGTTTTTAAGGTGTAGTCTTTAGCATCTACATGAACCCTATATTCAATCTCCTATTTGATTAATTGACATTTCTGAGGTTTTATCTTCAAATTTGATGCCATTAATTTTTTTGAAAACTTCTTTCAAGCTTTAGGTGATCTGTGACATGTGACTAAAAACATTGATATTGTTTAGGCAAATGAGAATTTACAAAAACTTTAGGTCACCCAATACAGTATCCATCCCTCATTGGAACATCACCAGTGTATTGCAGAGAACTTGAGGCTTCTGCATTGGTTTATATGCCTTAGACAATAATGTTGTAAATTTTTCTTGATCTTCCTTGGTTGGGCAAATTTGCCAGTAAACAAATAATATCCATTGCTGAAAATAATTGGTCTCATCCTAGGCAATCAAAAGCTTATCTATCTGCAATAGCGGGCAAGAGTCCTTTTTTGTTATTATATTCAGCCGGTGATAATCTATAACAATGTGGTTGGATCCATCTCTATTTTTCACAAATAAGTTTAGAATTGCTCAAGGGTTGGAGATGGAACTAATAACCTATGAGTAAGTAGTCTGGCAACTTTATCAGCAGCTATGGGTTTTTTTCCCAAAACCATTTAATTTGCCTCATAAAAATTAGCAGTTGATCCATGACATTAACTTTATGAACTATACTATTGGTGCACCTAAGATCATAATTTTCTTGTGTAAACAGCCATTTTATTTTTAAATATTTAAGTACTTGAACCTTCTGCTCCTCTAAGAACTCTGACAGTGTCTCTCAGCTAAAAATAACGAAAATTTTATTAAAGTTTGTATTATCTGGAAATCCCATATTGTTCATCTGAACAAATTATGGAATGAAAAAGTTTCATAATATGAGTTAAGTAAATATATGCCACTATTTAATTCTTTTTTACCTTTATTAACCTATCTAAAAGGTTGGCAAATAGTACCTAAATTTCACTATGATCAGGGATTAAATTCCCAGGTGCAACATGAGGATCAGTTCTACCTTTCTGCCATGGTGCATGAACTTTGGTATAAAACTATATAGGAATGTCCAAGGTAAGCCAGTTCTTATGATACACTGCTTTTTGGAATTAACAAAAATTTGGCCTTTTCACCCTTAAGGGAATTCATTAACATTCTCAATTTGATCCATCAGTAGCCTAAAATGTTGTTCAGTCTGACGATACTTTACTCAAATGAACCCATCTGCTTATACCAGACTATTATAGTTGTCTCTCTTACTTCACGATGGATCCCCTTCCCATTTATAAAATGATGAAAAATTTTGCCTTATTTTTTCATAAGTATTCTCGTTAAGATTTATCAACCCCACACTGTCACATGAATTCTTTGCCAATTAGTGCAACATAATTCTGATTTGGTAAGACTATTGCCTGTGCTGTGTCAAGAAGTGATTCAAACCATAGAGGAAAAGCACTAAATGTGCCCTAGAAGTAGTAGGTTTCAGGCCCAAAATTCCATAAACCTTATCATGGTCCACATCAGGGTGAGCCTTAGATTTTTTACTAACTTTGTAGCGACAATGTTAAGTGGAGATCCACTGTCAACGGTGTTTTAAACCTTTACACAATTTTTTTACATATTGGCGTAAGTACAATATGAATAAAGGCTTTCTGTTTACATAAAAATAGCGGCATCTTCAGCCAAATCAAAGGATTGAAAAAGCTGTTCAGCTATATTAGGTAATCTATGCTTAATGGTGGTCATCAGAATTAATATGTTGACATCATCCAATGCACAATATTTGGCTCCATATTTATTTGCTTCTTCTGAGTCTGCTTCAAATATGGCTGCTTCACCTTCTCAATAATTTCAGGATTGGTTGACTTTGTTTTTGATGGGCTATTACATGAGAATCACTAGCCATGTCAGCTGCTCTGTACGTTGGTTCAACTAATTTAGGTGGAACTTAAGCATTGGCAAAGATAGATTATTACTGGTCTAATAGACCTGATAGTTTTCCCGCATATGATACTTGGTTGCCACTAGGTAGATCTGCATTGATCTTGCCAATTTTAGTTCTACTAAATGGCACAATATGGCCTTCTCTGCCACATTAAAAAAAGGTGATCTATTTTCTTACATCGCCCATCTTGGGTTTTTAGAATGGACTAGTGCTAATCCAGCGTTAGCTACTCCTCTATTATTATCAGGGAGCTTCATCACGTGATTTAGAGCTGGTGTTGGAATTTTGGCAGCTTTTGTCAGGGGCTTCAAGTATGTCCCACAAATTTATAAGAACACTACCGTCTATGCAGTTATTGTATCTAAATTAAGGCAGAGATCATGGCCTGATGCGAATACTTATGGGGCAAAGTGACAATCTCATTGCAATCTGAGCATCAAAATCAGTCAGCTTTCTTTCCCCTTTGATTATATGAGCTTCTTTTTAGAACAGGTCAGCAAAGGTATTAATGATCTCATCCTTTTTGAACTGGATGTCCATAAATTTTTTGTAATAAGAGTATCTGTAGCTTTCCCGTTCCCAGTGAGGTGGTGCAAGGTGTAAAGCTTCTCCTCCAGGGAACTAGTCAATTTTACAATGATAAACAGAGCACCAAAGAGGATGCAAGAGAAGAATGGACCCAGGGTAAGGGTGTACAGAGCGTTATATAATATGAGATACAATATTAATAACAAAACTTGGTTGGTCCTCAATGGGGGGTCTACAATTAAGTGAAGATTGGCGCAGGTGTGCTTGAGTCTTTGGTCTGGAGGGACTAGTGAGGCCCAGCAGTGCACCAGATATGGGAAATAATTTTGTAAATATATGATGACCATCACTGTTAGAGACTTCATTGAGAAGGTCCATACGCAGGTTTGCCCAAGGATCCATTAAAAAACGTAAAATAATAGGGGATTTATTAATAGAAAATCGACCAACAAAGAAAGTTGGTCTTGAAGAACCATATTTAAACAATTTGGGGGGGAATCATCAATTGGCTGAAGTGGTAAAAAGCCTAAGTGCACCAATATGCACACGCTTTTATTGGCTAGGGTAATATATATTGAGATTGACAGAACTTGACTTATTGATTGTAAGCAAGGCGACTGAGTTGAAAAGTTTAAAAAAGAGCGGTTTTAAAACCCCATTCGCTGAGCAACTGAAGCAAAAAGTCGTTATTAATAAGATAGCTGGTGAGTTTTAACGCCCCTGCTGTAATGAAGGGCTGAACATCACGCACATCCCCAGGACCAACCTGAGCATATCTCACCTTAACCCAGCGTTGGTCCATGGTAAGTTTGAGGTCAGGAAGGCCTTCCAACTTCACCTTTTTGGACTCCTGATGACCAGCTAGATCCTTAAAGTTGGTCCCCTCAATCATATCATTTTGCCATGACATTACCCTCTCGCCCTTTTGGGGCTCCACCCCCTCCAGGAGCTTTCTTCAGGGAATAGTTCTTTGTGGGCTAAGGCCAACTTCATAGCAGCTATGGATTGCTTAGACTGAGGTCCAGCAGCCTGGGGGAAACGCTTGTAAAAACTTTAATCAGGTCTTGAGCATGGACACAGTTGTGCGCTGGAACCCAACTGTTCTCTTCTGTGTCAAATCTTTTCCAGGATACTAGGCACTCCAGCCTTCTTATTTGGCGTGAAATTACAATCTTCTCCACTTACCACTCTGGCGCCCCATCCACTAGATAAGCCTCTGGAGTCTCTAATGGAGGCCTCAAACAACGTAAGCTTACTTTCATGGAAGTCTGAAAAAAAATTCAGAACGAGGGGGGAGATTTGACTGGTATGAGGCGTGGTCCACCTTTCTGACAATGCAGTAAGGCCCAATACTCTTTGGCCCCAGTTTTTTTGCATATTTTCTTGTTTGAGATGTTCTTAAATACAATTTAACGAGATCTCCTTCCTTATACGCTTGTCCAAATCGTCACTTACCATCTGTGTTCTCCTTGTAAACCTGCATGGCCGCATCCAAATTTTGTTCACCCCTTGTTGTACTTACTTGATCATTTTTGCAAAGTTCACCACAGCTTCCACCTTGTATCCACAAAAGGGCTCCATGTTGAAGGCGAAGTTGAAACCATAGTTGGCTAAAAAAGGGGAACAACCAATAGATGCATGTTGGGCATTATTATAGCTTATTGGGCCTTAGGGAGATGGGAAACCCAATCTGAATGATCCGTGGAAGTGTAACACCGCAGGAACTGTTCCAAGCACTGGTTCACTAGTTCAGTCTGCCCATCTGATTGAGGGTGATAGGCAGTTGAATGGCAGGTGTGAATATGAAGAATCTTATGCAACCCTTCACAAAATCAGAAGAAAATTGGGCCCCCAATTGGTAATTATTTCTTGGGGACCCCGTGAAGAGAAAACACATGCAAGACAAAGAGCCTAGCCATCACAGCCGCGGTGACTAAGGTTCTGCAGGGAATAAAGTGAGCGAACTTTGTGAACTGGTCCACCACTAACATGATGACATTGTAGCCATCAGATACAGGTAATTCCACAATTAAATCCACTGATAAAGAAGTCTAAGGCCTTCAGCCTATTTAACTGGTACCAAAAAACCCATGAGGCTGGCGATTTGGCTTCATTTGATTGAAGACCAGGAACTCCTTAAAATAATTTCCACCTGCGCGGCTAACCCCTTCCAATTTTAAATGCGGCGAATATCTCCAGAATCTTTGTCTTCTTAGGATGGCCAACAGTGATTCCATCATGATGCCTGGATGATTTCCAGGCAAAGGGGTCCGGCAGGAACCCATAAGCACTCCTAAAACCACACCATCTCATCCTTCACATGGTAACCTCTGGTTTTGTTCTCATGATTTAACTTGATCTTTGCAAAACCATAGTATACTCAGCTGACAAAGGCTTTGAAAGTATGATCTCTCTAAACATACCATATTCCTCCGCATTTTCCAGAGGAGCAAGTGCTGCGCGTGGGACAAGGGGAAGGAAGTTGAAACACAGTCTTACCCCGGCAGAATCACCAAATGAGGGATGTGTACCTCTACCTCCTTAAGATCAGGAGCTAGTGCAGGGTTTTGTCTCAATGCATCCGCCAAACCATTTACCTTGGCTTTTGTAAACTCATAAGAAAATGCAAATTGGGCCAGGGTCTCATGCCAGTGGGGTTGCCATGGGGTCAAGACATGAGGTGCGTGGTAGCACAATAAGGCACAGTGATCTGTAAGTACGATGAAGGGTTGGGATGAGCCATTTAAGTGATGACGCCAAAAAGCAAGATCCACAATCACTGATAATAACTCTTTATCATATACAGCGTAGTTTAATTATGGAAGAGACATGAACCTGGAAAAGTATCCCACCGGGAGCTCTATTCCATCTTGCCTACTTGTAATAAGACAGGCGCTATAATGAAATTTGAGTCATCAGTAGCCCCAAAACACTTTTTTTCTGGATCTACATGGAGAAGGATGGACGTGGACATTAGGGTACATTTTACCGCTTGGAAAGCATCCTGAAAAGCTGGGGATCACTGAGTCACTTTAGCTCCACTCGCCTTATACAAATGTGACGCCATCTCAGAAAGATTGGGCGTGAACTTTTAAGAAACTTACACGTCCCCAAAAAACTCCTCAATTACTTGGCCAAAGTGGGGGTGGGCCACTCATGAATCGCCTTCTTGTCTGGAGTTATCATGTGTCCTTAGTCAAACCTGACGTTGCCCAGAAAGGTGATCTGGGACTTGAAGAATTCAAAACTACTGATTCTCAGCGTAAGGTTGTCTGCCTTTAACCTCTCTATCACTTTCCAAAGGTGTACTGCATGAGACTCATGATTATAGGAAAGTACCAGAATATCATCCATGTAGGACACCGCGCACACATCAGAAGTTCCTCAATGCTTCATCTATACAACATTGGAAGTTAGCATATGCATTTTCAAGCCCTAAGGGCATAACCCAAAATTGGAAAATTCCTTTTTGGGTTTATAATGTGGTGAGCCACTCCTGGCCATTCTTTATCCAGACCTGATTAAACGCATTTTAGTAATACAGTTTGGAGAAGCCTTGGTCCTTCTCCACATAGCGAGCAATCTGAGGGTCCAAAGGGATGGGAAGTAATTCTGGTACAGTAGCATTGTTTAGGTCCCCTTAATCTATGCATGGGTGTAAAGTACCATTGGTTTTCTCCACAAAGAGAAGGGGGAAGCATACTGGGAAGGTACACTGAAAAATAGCGCCTTTAGTTAACTTCTTAACCCACACATCTAATGTTGCTTATTCCTGTACAGTCAAAGGGTAAATAGGGGAAGATATATCACCTGATCAACTGTGAGCTTGAACTCGCAATCAAACTCTTAATGAGCTGGTAGTACATTGACTGAAGCCACATCAAACAAAGATTCCAGCCCCTCCAAACAGGAAGGTAAGGGTACCTCCAGAGAGGGCTTCAGCAATGGAGCAAGACTGGGAGTGTGGATATTGGGCCAGTGAGGCAGATCGCCCTGAGAGTTTGCTTCATAAAAATGGACAACTAATTCATAACCATTCTTAAAAGTTAAGGACATGCTATTGTCATTCAAGCTGGTTCTGACGTCAAACTTTTGCCACCACTCAACACCAAAAAAATGGGGTGCAAGAGATTTTTGATTGCTTGGAAGTGGTCAGCCAAATGATATTTGCCAACTTACTAATCTACTAACCCTAGAACCTTCATTGTGGGAATACCTTGGGAAGCCCCACCCCTAACCATACCACCTGGCAAGTAACTCAACTCAAGGTAGTTGGCCAGGTTTTGTTCAATAAAGGTCTCAGAGGTTCTTCTATCCACCAAACTAATTGTGCTGATTTTCCATGAAGAGGATGAAATGGTGGCAGTTAATAAAAAATATCCAGAATGGTCTTTATTTATAACTGACAATGCCAACACTTCATCATAAAAATCTTCTCCAGGATAAGCATGCCTGTCAGATTCTGGTGGTTGACTAAAAAAACCTTTGAAAACCATCAGATCGGGCTGATTATTCTTTCAACTATTGAACTAATGCTATTGCAATTATACAACTTGGGCTGATTATCTCAATGACAATTCAATTGAGCAATTTATCAGTCGCTTGGCCCAAATATGCTCACATATTATGTCTGATTCTGATGCATAAGATCTCAGCAATTGGTCCCAATTATCAAAAAAAAACCCATTTAATAATATAAAATAATTTGTGGATGACCCGAAGTTATGTTTAAAAGTCCCATGGACAAATAAACAAACAAACAACGTTATCAATTTTCCGCCTGAGGGCGAAATTTGTATGTCAATATGCGTAATTGGCACAATAGCACTTATGTGGACCGCCCAAAGGGGGTTACTTAAGGCTACCAAGGAAGAGGACTGCTGACATCCCGATTAAGGGTGCATCAAATTTCTTCAATTGAGGCCAAAATTTCACAGAAGGTGTGTTTCATCAGCAGTATGACGAAACTGAAATCCTTAAGGTCTTAGGACAACTTTGCATGCTTTTATCGCAATTTTTGTACCTGAAATCCTCCCAATTTTGGGAGGTTTTTCCACCAATGAACCTAAGAGAAGTTTTCAATCATAGGCCGAACTGAGTGGCAAAATAGCTGTTCAAGTTTTGTGCTGGATGTGGCCAGGAGATGTCCAAGAGGTATAAATACCAGCACCTGGCCTAATGACCATCATCAAATAAATAGCTTGCAATAAAAGTCTCATTTATTTTATCTTTCCTAGTTTTTATCCTGAATCCAACCTAGGAGAAGTGTTGACAGACTGGATGGATCAAATTCCCAGTTTGTATTTAATCCTGCCTCGGACAAAGTTCCCAATTATGAAGTGAAAATTATGCCTGAAATTGGCCAGAAGAGTCGAGGCAAATTTAATAGGCCTAGTGAGTTAATAAATGGGTCAAATCCCATAAACCACAGGCATTATTGAGGATCAGCCATTGGAACTTCAACTCAAATAGATGTGCAGGATAGAAATAATTTCCAAGCGAGTGATCCTCAGATTTTGACAATGCCTCCAGAATATGTTTTCACATCATAGAATGGAGAGGGATAGTTGGCCACTCTTACTACTGAGGTCACATATTCCACCATACCTTCAGCAATTGCATAAATATTTTATATATAGAAGGAGTAACTCCTTTTCCACTGCTTGTGTTCTGCGAATTATAGTAGGGGTCAAGCGCGGGTTTTATGGGGTGATCTAGTATACTGAAATGGGTCCCGAATTAGAGCCACAAAAGATGATATTCAGCTTATTCTTTATAAGAAACCAGAATTAAAAAACGAGTTTTGGAATGGG